>CAUYQU010055861.1:0-38172 GCA_963574635.1 Cheracebus regulus
CTGGGTGTGGTGGCACGTGCCTGTAATCCTAGCTACTCAGGGGGCTGAGGCAGGAGAATTGCTTGAACCAGGGAGTTAGAGGTTATGGTGAGCCAAGATCATAGCACTGCACTTAGCCTGGCGACAGAGCGAGACTCTGTCAAAAAAACAAACAAAAACAGAACCCAAAATTATTTGAGGGTGGGTTTGGGGGTCATGTCTCCCACAGTCTTGGGCTTAACCTGCACAATCTGTTTTCATGTTGGCAGATTTGAGCCTATTTCCATGCATTTTGTTTTATTCCACCCTTTCAGAGGTTTCTCTTGAATATGAATAAAATCTTGCTTTAATATATAAACACATTTTATGAAGTGCCAGTATTAAATCAACTTTTGAAACAAAATCAGCCAGAGAATACATTGTATAGGCAGCTTAAACACTGAATAAAAAAATGCTTTTAACATTTTGAAGAGGCCATTTAACTTAATCATTGAGGGCTCCCTTTATTCAACAGCAATGACCTATTTACAACCATGACTCAGCCTCCCTCGCGAGCTTCCTTTCCTTGGAAGAAAAGAGAGAGAAAGAGAGAGACAGAAAGACAGAGAGAGAGAGAGAGAGAGAGAAAAGAAGAGAGAGAAAGGAATTTTAAAAAGCAAAAAAAAAAAAGAGAGAGAGGAAGAGAGTAGAAAGAGAGAGAGAACAAAAAAAGAAAGCAAAAAGAAAGACAGGAAAAGAGAAAGAAAGGAGTTTCTCGGAGTTCAAAGTAAAAAAAAATATATTTAAAAAAAAGAAAGAAAGGGAGAAAGAAATGGAAGAAAGAAAGAAAAGAAAGCCAGAGGTCGGGGGGCGGGTGGCGAGGCATGGGGTGGTTGTCTAGAGTCTCCTTTTTTCTAAATATTTTAATCCCATGTCTTCAAGGTCTCCAGAAGTATTATACAGTTATGGGTTCATAGTGAGTTATGGGTTCATAGTGCCCCTAACTCACAGCATGACGTGATTACATAGGTGAGCTATTTCCCCATGTTTTATAGAGTTCTTTCATACACAAATTTAATTAAAAAAAAAAAAAATCTTTCTAGCCCTCCCTCCTTCATTTAACTCTGTCAGGGCTGCTTTCCACACCACAATTCCTTCTCTTCCTCCTGCAGCCTCTGCCAACCCCACCTCTCTCCCCTCTTTCAGCCATTCTTCCCTCTTGTCAGTTTCATTTTCCTAAAACACAGCTCCACGATGTCATCTCTGCGCAAATACTTCTGTGTCTCTTGCTTGCTTTGCTGAACAAGTTCGACTCATCTTTGGGAATCTGAATGTGTTTTACACACCAAACCCTGTGTTTTTTTTTTTTTTTTTTTTTTTTTTTGCTTACTATTCCCCGTGTTTGATGAATTTCCTTCAGGCATGCTGGTCCACTCCTGCCCAGTGATCCTATTCTTTTCTCGATAACCTATTCCGTGTTTTTATTTTTATTAAGTATTATTCTTGTTGTAGGCTTTGTAGGATCTTCTTTGAAGCCTTCATGTATTTATGGAGGATTAGGGCTAATTTTTAGTGGGGGAGTAGGTTGTGGTATCGTATTAAATTTTGGTGGCACTTTTTGTAGGTTTAATTTTTTGAGACAGATTCTTGCTCTCTTGCTCAGACTGGAGTGCGGTGGCATGATCTTGGCTCACTACAACCTCTGCCTTCCAGGTTCACGCGATTCTACTGCCTCAGCTGGGATTACAGGTGTGTGCCATCATGTCTGGCTAATTTTTGTATTTTTAGTAGAGCCGGGAGTCTTGCCATGTTGACCAGGCTGGTCTCAAACTTCTGACTTCAAGTGATCTACCCTCCTCGGCCCCCAAAGTGCTGGGATTACAGGCGTGAGCTACTGTGCCTGGCTGGCTTAATGGTTTTTAAATCTATTTGGAGGGAGTGATTGTTGTTTTTGGGTACATGACGGTGACAGCTACTGAGGAGTACCCTGAGGCTTGGGGGTCAAGTGTTGCCATTTGGGGTGCCCTTCCCCTATCTTCTCTGTTAGTCACAAACCTTTCTATTCCAAGTTAAAGGTCACCCTCCCCTCTCTAAGACTATCTGAATCCTAAGGAATCCTACATTCTTTGGATTTTTTTAAACCCAAGGAAAGAGTCTTGTGTGGAAAGACCCAGGGGACTCTTCATAGAGTGCCAAGCATTAAACAAGAGAAAGTATGTTCCTGGGAACAAATTCCTGGCAGCGTAATAACATGATGATAAGTGTATTTTAAATGTAAGTTTATTGAATGACTGACAGATTGTATTATGACTACAGGAGAAAGGAAAAGTCACTGCGGCCTCAGCCTCCTAAGACCAAGTGATCCTCCCACCTCAGCTTTCTGAGTAGCTAGGACTACAGGCTACACCACTGTGCCTGGCTAAATTTTAAATTTCATTTGTAGAGACGCAGTTTCACTATGTTGCCCAGGCTAGTCTCAAACTCCTGGTCTCAACAATCCTTTCATCCAGTGCAGATATTTATTGCAGTTTCAGACTTTCTTCTACATCCATTAAAACAAGTACCCACTAACTGTTGGGTGCCTTTTCCTTTGCTTTTTTTTTTTTTTTTCCAGCTAGTGTATATTCTTCATGATGGAAAGATTTTGGAGAGCCTCTAAAATTTATTTGTAAAAATCTTGCCAATTCTTATTTTTTAAATTTTATTTTTTCATTGATACAAAATGTTGTATGTATTTATAGAGTACATGTGAGTATTTGTTACATGCACAGAATGTGTAATGAGCAGGTCAGGGCATTTGGGGTAGCCATTGCCTTCACTGTCTATCATTTCTATGTGTTGGGAATATTTCAAGTCCTCTCTTCTAGATACTTTGAAACATAACAACACATTGTTGTTAACCATACTCACCTTACATTGCCATTGAATACTGCAGCTTATTTGTTCTATCTAACTTAATTGATGACATTTCATGGAGATGCTGAATGAAGAATAAGTGAACAGTGTGGGCCATGTGAAGTCCTTTGTCGTTTTTTTTGTTTGTTTGTTTGTTTGTTTTTACCTTGTTCATGTCTTGTATTTTACTTCTTATGAAAATGGCTACCCAAAGAAGTCACTGTAGCAGCGTACTATTTTTTTTTGGTAGTGGTGGGGAGGGAGTCTTGCTCTGTCGCCCAGGCTGGAGTGCAGTGGTGCGATCTCAGCTCACTGCAGCCTCCACCTCCCGGGTTCAAGCGATACTCCTGCCTCAGCCTCCCAAGTAGCTGGGACTACAGGTGCGCACCACCACAGCCAGCTATTTTTTTGTAGTTTTAGTAGAGACAGGGTTTTACTCTGTTAGCCAGGATGGTCTCGACCTTCTGACATCGTGATCCGCCTACCTCGGCCTCCCAAAGTGCTGGGATTACAGGCATGAGCCACTGTGCCTGGCCGAGCTGCCTACTATTTTAAGGCAGCAACTATAACTTAAATGCTAACAGACTCACTCCATAAGACAGAAAACCCTCCCCCAGGGCTGTAATGGGCATTTAGGTTTCCTAAACCCAGTGACAACTAATAGCTAAGTGAATTTTTTTTTCACTCTTCCACCTCAGCAGTGTTGCATTCACTTCCTCAGTCCCCCTGAATATCTTTTTTTTTTTTTTCTTTTGAGACAGAGTTTCACCCTTATTACCCAGGCTGGAGTGCAATGGCATGATCTTGGCTCACCACAACCTCCGCCTCCTGGGTTCAAGTGATTCTCTGGCCTCAGCCTTCTGAGTAGTTGGGATTACAGGCATGCACCACCATGCCCTGCTAATTTTGTATTTTTAGTAGAGACAGAGTTTCTCCATGTTCGTCGGGCTGGTCTCGAACTCCCGACCTCAGGTGAGTTCGGCCCACCTCGGCCCATCTCGGCCTCCCAAAGTGCTGGGATGACAGGTATGAGCCACCGCACCCAGCCTCCCCTGGAATTTCTTGTAAGGAAGCCCTCCGGCCTCAACAAAGAGGGCGCTCCTCCCCATCAGCACCTTTCCTGTCCACCTCTCAACCAGCTGCTGGGTGTGTCCTTGGGTGTGACCGGGGGGCTTATGTTTACCTTTTCCCTCTACTTTGACTTCTCTTCCCCAAAATTAATCGAGGACTTCTTTCTAATTTCTAAATAAGAGGACCGTCCACTTGTTCAGTCACCAAATATTTATTCCAATTTGTTATGGACCAGGCATGGTCTCTGCCTACTTCATGCTGACTTCCTGGTCAGGGAGACAGGCAAATAAAACATAAGCCCTAAGGTAAACACTGCAACTTGGGGAAAGGGCTCTAGTGGAAATAAAGTATAATATAAAGATTTTTTTAATTTAAAAATAATTTTTTTTTTAAGAGCAGAGTCTTGTTCTGTCGCCCAGGCTGAAATGCAGTGGTGCCATCATAGCTCACTGAAGCCTTAACTCTGGGGCTCAAGTAATCCTCCCTCCTCAGCCTCCCAAGTAGCTGGGATTTATTTTTGTATTTTTAGTAGAGACAGAGTTTCGCCACATTGGCCTGGCAGGTCTTGAACCCCTGACCTCAAATGATCTACCCGCCTCGGCCTCTGAAAATGCTGGGATTACAGGCATGAGCCACCGTGCCTGGCTGTCTATGTGCAAATTTCTTCTTGGCATTCATTTGAGAATCTTAGAGTTGTCACTTTGACAGACTCCATAGCAAAGGCACATTAAGCTATTTCTTTTGTGAAATAAAACTGTAAGGCAATGTCCTACAATAAAATGCTAAAATGACATATTATTTAAAGACTACCCCAGGGTTGATAAAATTTATGAATTTCTGGACATTACTTTGAGTATTTTAGCTTTCTAGGATGTTGTTTATGCGCCAATGTAATGGTAACATCAAATGATGGCTTAGTGATGCATTAACATCAGCAAGTTATTTCTGATTTTTATGGAACACAATTTACTGCTAGACAGCCGTTTAACACTTAGATCTACTATGCTGTCTTCAGGGTAGAGGGGAGTAGGCTGTTTTGTAGTCAGAGTCCAAGGTGGGTGGATCAGTTGAGGTCAGGAGTTTGAGACCAGCCTGGTCAACATGGTGAAACCCTGTCTTTACTAAAAATACAAGAATTAGCCCGGCATGGTGGTGCATGCTTGTAATCCCAGCTACTCAGGAGGCTGAGGCAGGAGAATCTTTTGAAACCGGGAGGTAGAGGTTGCAGTGAGCTGAGATTGTACCACTGCACTCCAGCCTGGGGACAGAGCAAGACTCTGTCTCAAAAAAAAAGAGTCCTTGCAGCTCTATAACAATCCTAAGATTATTACACATATTTTTATTAAATGTGGCTGCTATTCCTTTTCCCTACCCGGGCATTGCATAACAATAACAACCACAAGAATGAGAGATTAAGCTTGTGTAATAGACTGATCCATTTTACTTAGAAAGCCGAAGCTGTTCAGGGATAAAACATACAAGCTAGGTCAGTACAGCTGAACAAAAACAAATTCTGGATTGCTTTTATTCACAGCAAACTTGCATTTCAAGTAACATTCCACAAACATCATATCCGTTAGGAAACAACCCTTCTTTCCAGTTTATTTATGTCAGAATCTAAACAGACTTTTCACTTAATTATTAAGCACTGGCAGATTTGGAACTCCAAGTTAAAACTGGAGGTGTTCTTCCTATTATCTAATAGTTTACATTCTTCCTAATAGAAAAAAAAAAAAAAGGCGAAGTGCTGAAATGCACTCTTAAGAAGTCATTTTCTCTTCCCTCCCCAGATTTTGTACATTTCAGTGAACCTATTTAAATGTCTTACTGAAGTGCCTAGGTGCGGAGGAGGGATGAGAGAAAAAAGGCATAAATAAATAAAGGAGAAAGCTTCCTTTTCAGAAGGTGCCTGGAAAGATGAGTAGAAAAGGATTAGAACAAGGTGGGCAAGGGGATTTTGCTGTCTGAAATAAGATTGGAAGGAAGCATGGAGAAGAAAGATTTGGTCTGCATGGTGTCTTGGAAGCACTCTAAAAAGAGTGTTTTAGAAAGGGGAGATCATTAAAAGGATTCACACAGCCATCTGTATGAATTAGAAAACCCGGGAGAGTGTCTGAAATGTCCTGTGAGTGCTGACCTGAAATGCAGGTCACCAATGCCCCCAGACATCAATGCGGCCCGAGCCCAGTTACGTTAACGAACCTTTCCAGCCAGTGTTGAAAGATCATCGCCTCCGATTATCTGCATCTCACCCATGGATTGGTCATTCTGTGAAAAAGGAGAAAAAACCAGGGAGGTGATTTTACCGCCCAAGAAAACCTTTAAAGCACATTTTCCCATCTACCCAGTTAGTGGCCAGAACGTGCCTTACAAATATAGTACAAATAGCTAATAGGGATTCATGGTTGCCTATGGTTACCAAGAGCCATGCTTCTGCTACTGCCCTTGAGACAAAGCTTTCTAATGGCTGGCGGGCAGAGGCTGGGTGTGCAGCAGGAGTGGGAGAGTGGAGAGAGAACAGACAAACCTAACATGAAGCAAAATGCTCTGGAAGGTACCTGAGCCTCTCCTGGAGCAGAGAGAATTGGAGAAGGCAGAAATACGGAGCCCTAGGGGTGGGCTGAGTATGTGTCAGTTTTTCCAGCAAGCCCTGACTATAGGCCTGCAGTGCAGAACAGTCAGATTCTGCTTCCCTGAGAGCCTGGAGGCCTCCTCTACTGCCTACCATTGGAGACCCAGCCCTTCATCTGACATCCAGGGCAATAGGAACAGGCCATGAATCAAGAAGTATTGCACTTAGACCTTCTGACAGCAATGATGAGGCCTCAGCCAGTTTCTGCAGTCCTAAGAATATGACACTCAGAACTATATATATACATACATACATACATATATACAAATATATACATACAAAAAATATATATATGTAAAAAATATATATGCGTGTGTCTGTGTGTGTGTATGCATATATACACATATTTTTTGAGACAGCATCTGACTGTTGCCCAGGCTGGAGTACAGTGGTGTGCTCACAGCTCATTGCAGCCTCCATCTCCCAGGCTCAAGCAATCCTCCAGCCTCAGCTTCCCAAGTAGCTGAGACTACAGACAGACACATGCCATAATGCCTGGCTGATTTTTTTTCTTAGTTTATTTTTATTTTTATTTTTAGTAGAGAAAAGGTCTTGCTATGTTGTCCAGACTGGTCTTCAACTCCCGAGCCCAAATGATCCTCCCGTCTCGGCCTCCCAAAGTGCTGAGATTACAGGGATGTGCCACCATGCCTGGCCTCAGAACCATACTTAGAAGACTTTTCATTCTAATCCTGTTAGAGTTTATGATGATACACTTTCATGATGTTTATACATGGCATATTATCCTGTCCTAATGAAACCTCACAAAACAAACAAACAAAATGCACTGTTACAAAGTGACCATCCTAATAGAATGGCACAGAGGCAAAACAAGAAAGAGAACCAGCCACTTGTCTCCCAGCCTCATTACAGACCCACATTAAAGGAACCAAAGCTGATATATTCAGGCAGTCTGCTTCATGACCAAGCAAGAATGCTGTGATGTTGCAATTCCTTGATTCTAACAATAACCTTGGGGAGAAAAAGACAATATAGGCACCATATGTGCTACATGCGGAACTGGGAACCATCTTTAGTTACTGCTGTGGACAGCTGTCACTTTTGCTAGTGCAGCACTTTCTTCCTCCATCCTGGCAAAGAGGCCCTCCCTCTTCCTGGGGGGAGTCCATTTCGCACAGTTCAGGTAGGGCTGGGCCTTTGCAGTGCAGGCCAACCAGCTGGGCCTGAAGCTATAGCCAACGTCAGACCTTCCAGCTACTCAAGCCAATTCCCTTAAGAATTTTCTTGGGTTGGTTTGAATTGGACTCTCACTTGTAACTGAGTCTCTATCTAGAGGTACAATTACTTTGTTATGGAGTTGGTCATCTGGGGAGGGACAAAATAGCCAATCCACCAGTAGGACAGTTTTGCCAATGAGAAACTTTTTGTCTTTTTACCTTGTGCTCAAATGAAAGAAAAAGACCTTAACATTTTTAACTTTTTTTTTTTTTTTTTTTAAAAAGACAAGGTTTCACTTTGCTGTCCAGGCTGGAGAGCAGTGGTGAAATGATAGTTCACTGCTGCCTCAAACTCCTGGGCTCAAGCGATACTCCTGACTCAACCTCCCAAGTAGCTGGGACTACAGGTGCTCACCACTATGCCTGGCAAAGTATTTTTTTTTATTTCTGCTTGGTAAAGCATTCACTCCTTATCATGGATGGTTGGAGGGAGCACAGGCAGGCAGGGAGAGAGGCTTCACACACTAGCTCATCCTGAAAGTGTGATAAACCCAGTAATTTTCTTCTGATAGGAAGTTAGATAAACTTCCACCACCAAGTTAGATAAACCCAGTAATTTTCTTCTGATGGGAACTGATGTCAAAAGGAGAAAAATCAAAGGATATTCAGAATTTACAGATGTTTTGCTGTTTTTGTACATATATCATCAGATATTTACAAGTAGTAATGACAGTGGTTAAGGACTTGTCAAAAATGTTATAGGAGAAAGTTTTCTTGTCACTGCTAGAGGTGCTGAGATTGAGGAATTAGCATACGAAGAATTTCTGCACATTAGACTTAAATATGTTGTTAATAGCAGTGGGAAAAATAAAATTTCAGCATTCCCAGGGTACTAGGTTATACAGAATTGAATACAACTACTAAACCACAAAGTTTAATGTAACCAATGAGATTTACAGTCTGCCAGATCAGAGTAAATTTCACAATAATTCTACTATTATCATCTTCATTCTATTGATTAAAACCAAAAACCAAAAAAATCAGAAAACTAATTGTGCTAAAAGTCATAAAGTATGCTGCCAAGTGTTACTTAAGAAAGTCTTACTTCTTCCAAGTGTATAAACATGTTTTTTTAAAAAAATTTTAATTGACCAACAATTACCATACATATTTGATAGGGTTAGGCTGTGTCCCCACCCAAATATCGTCTTGAACTGTGGTTCTCATAATCCCCACGTGTCGTGAGGAAGAACCCAGTGGGAGTTAACTGAATCATGGGGGAAATTACCTTCATCCTGTTCTTGTAATAATGAGTGAGTTCTCATGAGATCTGATGGTTTTATTAGGGGGTTTTTCCCCGACTTTGCTGTGCACTTCTCCTTCCTGCCATCATGTGAAGAAGGACATGTTTGCCGCCCCTTCCACCATGATTGTAGGTTTTCTGAGGCTTCTCTAGCCCTGTGGAACTGTGAATCAATTGAGCCTCTTTCCTTTACAAATTACCCAGTCTCAGGTATGTGTCATTATTAGCAGTGTGAGAATGGACTAATACAATATTTATGGGGTACAATGTGATGTTATGATACATTTTTACATTGTGGAATGATCAGATAAGGCTAATCAGCATATCCATCACTTCAGATATTTATCATTTATTGTTTAGAATGTTTAAAATACTTTTTTAGCTATTTTGAAATATACATTATTATTAATTGTAGTCTCTGTGCTGTGCAATAGAACAACAGAACTTATTCCTCCTATCTACCTGTAACTTTGCACCCATTGACCAACCTCACCCTTGTCCCCATTCTCCCCTGCTGTCCCCAGCCTCTGGTAAGCACTATTCTATTTTCTACTTCTATGAGTTCAACTTTTTTATATTACACATATAAGTGCAATGATATGGTATTTATCACTCTGTGCCTGGCTTATTTCACTCAGCATAATGTTCTCTCAGTTCATTCATGTATATACATGTTTTTAATATTAGATTTGTCCTTATATCTTCCAAGTGTGTATATTGTCAATGGTTCCAATATCATTTATTGAATTATTATTTTTCCCTACTGGTTTGAGACATCATTTTGACCGTATCTTTATTCTTATATGTAAGGGTCAATTTCTATATTTTTCTAATATATGATGTCTACTTCAACATTAATTAATCTAACATGTCCAATTAATTAATCTATCTATTCCAACACCCAAATCATATTGCTATAATCATAGTTGTTGCTTTTTTCTTTTCTTTCTTTCTTTTTTTTTTTTTTTTCAAGAAACAGGGTCTTTCTCTGTCACCCAGGCTGGAGTGCAGTGATGTGATCACAGCTCATTGCATCCTTGAACTCCTGGCTGCCAGCGATCCTCCTGCCTTGGCCTCCCAAAGTGCTAGGATTACAGGTGTGAGCCACCATGCCTGGACTTATCATAGCTTTTTAATATGTTTTAATATTTGGTAGGGCAAGTCCACTTTTCAGTTCTTTTTAAAAATTGTCTTGGGGCTGAGGGAGGTGACTTGTGCCTGCAGAGGCAGGCAATTTTTGTTTCTTTTGATAGAAATATTGGTCTCACTATGTGCCCAGGCTAGTCTCAAACTCCTGGGCTCAAGCAATCCTCCTGCCTTCACCTCCAAATTTCTTTTTCATCTTTCCCCCAACCCTTGACCCTGACTCTGTCCCCCAGGAAACGGCTACTCCTCAGTCCTCCACTGGTACACAGGAGTTTAGAGCTCCCCTGGTTTAAACACTCCAGAAAAATAAGCCCTTTATTTCCCACTGGGATGGTGAAGATTAATTTAGAGGTTCAGCTTCTCCAGTCAAAGTCTTTCAACCAAGCTTGTTGTTTTCATTCCATTCCTCTCTTACTCCACATTCTAAGAACCTAATCCTGAACCTTTCAGGAATTTTTGGCACAATCCCCCTACTTCTCATTGATATTCTCCTCCACAGGCATTTTGATGTTCACTTTCTCTATTCGGCTCAGTCAGTGCCCCTCCTTAATCAGGCACCTACCACCATGCCCGGTTAATTATTTTTTTTTTCAGTAGAGATTGGGTCTCACTATGTTGCTCAAGCTGGTCTCAAAGTCCTAGGCTACAGTGCTTCTCCTGCCTCAGCCTCCCCCGTTACTGGGATTATAGGTGTGAGCCATCCCACCAGTCCTAACCATGATATGTTTTTAATGGTTCAAAGTCATCCTATATTTCTTGGGTTGATGTTTGTGTGTGTTTTAATGAACGTCACTGGTTTGAAGATAGGTGAGCAATCCCAAATAAAATAATGTAAGTAAGATTGGTTCATTGTTTTATTTTCTTTTGCTACCTTTGTGTATTTTTAAAGCAAAGTAACGCTAGCTTCGTGTAATAAATTGGTTTTTCTATGCACTAGAAGATTCTGTATATAAATGGATTTAGCTGTTTTGCTAAGGTTCAGTAGAGCTCAGAATAAGTTTTATTTTATTTTTTATTTTATTTTTGAGACAGAGTCTTGCTCTGTTGCACAGGCTGGAGTGCAGCGACAGGATCTTGGCTCACTGCAACCTCCACCTCCTGGGTTCAGGCAGTTCTTTCACTTCACCCTCCCGAGTAGCTGGGATTACAGGCATGCACCACCATGACGGAGTAATTTTTGTACTTTTAGTAGAGACAAGGTTTCGCCATGTTGGCCAGGCTGGTCTTGAACTCCTGGCCTCAAGTGATCTGCCCGCCTCAGCTTCCCAAAGTGCTGGGATTACAGGCTTGAGCCACTGTGCCTGGCCAGAATAGGTATTATTTCGTGTCCAATTTGCAAATGAAGAAACAGAGACAGTAAGAGTGTAAGAAACTTTCACAAAGAGGGCTGGGCATGGTGGCTCACACCTGTAATCCCAGCACTTTGGGAGGCTGAGGTAGGCAGATCACTTGAGGTCAAGAGTTCAAGACCAGCCTGGCCAACATGGTGAAACCCTGTCTCTACTAAAAATACCAAAAATGGCCAGGCATGGTAGCACGTGCCTGCAATTCCAGCTACTTGGGAGGCTGAGGTGGGAGAATCGCTTGAACCTGGGAGGTGGAGGTTGTAGGGAGCCAAGATTGCATCACTGCGCTTCAGCCTGGGTGACAGAGCAAGACACTGTCTCAAAAAAAAAGAAAAAAAGAAACTTTCCAAAGATGTGCTACTAGTAAGTGAACAAGCCCAGTTCAATCCTAGATTCGCCTGACTCCAAAGCATTCTGATGTAACCCCTGCCCCTCCCCAGTATTCCTGGAGGAAAGAGGCGCATAGCGGGTGCTCCCCAGAGAGAAATACCAAGGGGTACAGGGTCTGGCTGCATCAGAGAAGTCAGAGGCATAAGCTGAAATGGCAGGAAGAAATCAACATCTCAGCAGGAACGCTGGTGGCAGAGGATGTGTAGATTTATTTAAATACAAAGCGAAACCTCTGTCCTTTAATCAGGTATCTTTGGAAGAACTATTTTGGAAATACTAGCTTAGGTGACCTGGTCTCTAGGTACTCCACAGAGCACGCCCAGATGGCAAAGTCGGGGAGACGATTCCTTACCAAACAAACAATTTGGACTGCTTTGAGAACGTTCGGGAAAAATCTGAGGAAGAATAGATATCCTGAATATCCTGCCCTTTTGAGGAGCCAGAAGAGGAAAAGTAAACAAATAAACAGGAGAACTACCCTCTAAGCCATTCAAGAGTTAGAGCGCAACTTACTTCAAAATCTCTACACAAAATCTGTCTCAATATTCACCACCCCGCACAGAAGCCTTAACTTTGCTTTTTCCCTTTTTTCATCCTAATCCTTCCTCTCAGCTATTCTCCTGTGCTCAGTGAGGTCACTGATACTCTATCAAATGGATAGAGATGCGAAACAGAGTCAGAAACATTTCATTATAAGAAGATTTAATGATCAAGCCGGAGAGCTCCTAATTAAAATGTTGCAAATGGCTCAAACTGAATTTTTTTTTTTTAAACTCTGAGCATTTGATAGCAGCTCAGATAATCAGGACAGGTAAATTGATTCCAGCATTCCTCATTTTCCAGTCAGTGGTTGATGTGAGATGTGACTTGTAATTGGGTCCCTCAGTCTTTGAAGCTGCATGGAGCCAAAGTGGAAGATTATGCACAACTGGGGTCAGTGAGGCTCTCAGGCCTGTCCTTGCTTCCACCAGAGCAACTCTACTTGTCTGGTCGTATATACATATATATGTATTTTGAGATAGGGTTTCACTCTTGTCGCCCAGGCTGGAGTGCAGTGGCATGATCTTGGCTCACCCGCAACCTCTATCCTGGGATCAAGTGATTCTCCTGCGTCAGCCTCCCAAGTAGCTGGATTACAGGCATGCACCATCATGCCCAGCTGATTTTTGTACTTTTAGTAGAGACGGGGTTTCACCATGTCAGCCAAGCTGGTCTCAAACTGGCTCAGGTGATCCGCCCGCCTCAGCCTCCCAAAGTGTTGGGATGACAGGCATGAGCCACCGTATCCAGACGTATTTATGAATTCTAAAGAAGACACTGGGGAGGAAATGTTCTGCTACCAAAAAAAACCTAGTTTTAAAACGATTAGATTTGTCCAAAAGTAACTGTGGTTTTTTCCTTTTTTCATATGGCAAGATCCGCAGTTTCTTTTGGACCAACCTAATATTATGTTAATGTTTTTATCCCTTGAAATCGACTTACCTTCTTTTCAGTTTCCTGTTCATTTAAATACCCATTTGCTGCTAAGATTGTTTTTGTGGAGAACTCACGCTTGCACTCTCTGTGGGGTGAGAAGGGAGAAGGGAAAATGTGGAGACCAAGTGAACAGGCAGCTGGTGTCCCACAAATTCAGGGACCAGGCTGCCTGGGTTCCGGCCACCAATCCGCTTTTGGTCACTGACTGAGGAAGTTACCTAACCTTTCAGTGCTTTAGTTTTCCTATACATGAAAAGAGTATATTCAGAGTTCCTACTTCATAGGAGCATAGGGAGGATTAAACAAATTAGTACACATTAAACACTTAGAAAAGTGCCTGGCATTTTATAATAAATAGTACATAAAGTATGCTCTATCTTCTTGACATCTGCTTTTAGTGTTTTTTCTTTTCTTTTCTTTTCTTTTTTTTGAGACGGAGTCTTGCGCTGCTGCCCAGGCTGGAGTGCAGTGGCATGAACTCAGCTCACTGCGACCTCCGCCTCCTGAGTTCAAGTGATTCTCCTGCCGCAGCCTCCCAAGCAGCTGGGATTGCAGGCTACTAGGCCCAGCTACATTTTTCTATTTTTTATTTTTAGTAGAGACGAGGTTTCACCATGTCTTTAGTCTTTATTCTAAGAGACATACACATCTGTGTGAGTCTCCTGACACTGGTTTTGTGATTTATTCTTTGTTCATTCACATAGCAGTTAACACATACATGTAAGCCATGTGCTCTGTGGTTAGGGTTTACAGAGGTGGACTGACCCATGAGGCATATGGTTAAGAAGGACTGCTATCTCTCTGGTGCCAGTACTCATCTGTGTTTCTTTGAGGTTTCTCAGTGAACCCCCAGTTCCCATGCTATAGCATCTGATGTTTACACTGAGCCATTGCATGGGCAGAATTTCCATCATTCCACTTTGCTGTTTCCTTCCTTCCTTCCTTCCTTCCTTCCTTCCTTCCTTCCTTCCTTCCTTCCTTCCTTCCTTCCTTTCTCTCTCTCCTTTTTCTTCCTTCCTTCCCTCCTTCCTTCCTTCCCTCCCTCCCTCCTTCCTTCCTTCCCTCCTTCCTTCCTTCTTTCTGAGACAGAGCATCACCCTGTCACCCAGGTAGGAAAACAGTGGTGCAATCATAGCTTACTGCAGCCTCAAACTCTTGGGCTCAAGCAATCTCCCATTTCAGCCTCCCAAGTAGCTGGGACTACAGATGTGCACCACCACACCTAGCTAATTTTATTATTATTATTTTTAGAGATGGGGTCTTACTATGTTGCCCAGGCTGGTCTCAAATTCCTGGCCTCAAGTGATCCTCCTGCCTTGGCCTCCCAAAGCACCTGGCCCCACTTTGCTGTTTTCATCCTTTCTCTCAATGGACAGTGGTCACCTGGAGATCATGCTCTAACCCACTTTTGTACTTATTGGTTCTCATTGGATCTGTGTCGGTTACTCTAGAGAGCTGTTACTTACAGTCTGTGGGGCGTGGAGTGATCCTGAAACTGCTTTGCAGGATGGAGGTAGAAGATCAGTGGTAGAGCATGAGCATGGAGTTCCTGATATTTTTCCAGGTCTGGCTGCATTTTTATCTTGGGGATCAGGAGTTACCCCAACTCCTTTCTATAAATACCCCATTTTAGCTTGTGGGAATTTAAAAAAGAATTCCCTGTTTGTAAGCAAAAGAACCTCAATGATCACTCTAGTTTACAGGGAAAGTCAATACTCCATAAATTTTGGTAAACATTGTTAAGTACCAATTTCTTGCGACCCCTCTCAGCATGGCCAATGAACACCATTGTTCTGCACTGAGGGTCCTAGAGTTCTGGGTACAGGACATGCAGTTTGGTTCTTGGTCTTGGCTGGACGTGGCTCATACCACATCTCTTCACCTCTCTTCACGTGGGTAATTCTTATTCTTTCTTCAAGGCTCAGTTTGCGGGGAGCGGTGGCTCACACCTATAATCCCAGCAATTTGGGAGACTGAGGCAAGCAGAATACCTGAGGTCGGGAGTTTGAGACCATCCTGGCTAACACAGTGAAACTCTGTCTCTACTAAAAATACAAAAATTAGCCAGGTGTGGTGGCATGGGCCTGCAATCCTAGCTGTTTGGGAGGGTGAGTCACGAGAATTGCTTGAACCTGGGAGGCAGAGGTTGCAGTGAGCCATAATCTCACCACTGCACTCCAGCCGGCTCCACATTGTGATAAACTGTCACAAAAAAAAAAAAAAAAAAAGACAAAAAAAAGAAAAGAAAAAGAAAGACACTCAGGAATCATCTCTTCTAGGAAGTTTTCCTGGACTCCACCGGCTTCCTCTACATGGGTGCCCCAATAATGCTATGCATATCTGGATGTCCACAAAGCACAACTGACCGAAATTTTCTGTGAATGTAGCAATTGCTGATGGAATGAAAATTCTTTCAGTACAGCAGCCAATTTCCAACCTAATTGTACCCCCAGTAGCTGGCACGTTGTATCATTCAGCGTTTGTTGAGCCAGACTGAAGCTTGTAAGCATGCATGTTAGCTATATTTTTAATGCTTCTCCCTCACGCACTTTAGCCATGAAATGTTGGCGAGCAACACTTCCTCTGTTATGTCTGACTGATTCCCACCCAAACTACACTTCTTTATTCTCATTACTATTATTTTATTATCTCAGTTCCTGAAGAGCTCCTCAATAGATACTTTTTATTTGTATTTATTTATATATTTTTAGAGATGGGGGTCTCACTATGTTGCCCAGACTGGTCTCAGACTCCTGGGCTCAGGTGGTCCTTCCACCTCAGCCTCCCAAGTAGCTGGGACTAAAGGCATGTACCACCGTGCCCCACATTCTTAAAACATTAAAAAAGAAAAACCTAAATGCAAAAAGCCATGTGAATTCTGAACATTCAAAATATAAAAATATGAATCCTTGATGTTTGAATACCAGTAGTTCATTGGATAATGAGTAAAGGATACATTTTTCAAGTGAAACTAGCAATTTTAGCCAGGAAAAAAAATTATATGTATATATAACTTATATATACACGAATATGTTTATATATAAACATATACATAATTTTATATATACAAATATTTATATATAAACATACACATAATATAAATATAATACAAATATATTATAATTATAAATAATATAAATATTATATATATGTTCACTTGTACAATTCAGTTCATTTGAAAGTACACATCCATCTTGCATTTCCTGACTTTGGTGTGTCTAACTCTGGAAACATGATGTGACTTTCTTCCAAGCCAAAATGGCTTTCTGTCTAATGACAATGATTTATCACTCTATTGTGATTGGTATTCTACTCCACCCAGTTTCCAAGAGGGTCCTGGTTAGCTAAGAGTTATCCCCACTGCACAGAGAAAGGCGCTTTTCTTTATGAAAAATAAAGGGAGGATGGGTCAGAAGGAGGGACGCTATGATGGGAAGAAGCTACAGGCTAGTGGGAAGAAAGAAAGGCCACTACAAAAGAGGAAAAAGGGGAGGGGAGAAGGGAATGGATCTTTACTTCACTTTAGTTATAGATAACCCCAGGAAAGAGGAAATTCAGTTTAAAAACAGATTCAGCCACGTTGCTTTACATGAACTTTGTTTGAAACCTTGAAGCAGGATATCCTTCTGTTTTGAACCGTGGTATGGACTTCTTGTTTTGATTTAAATTATGTTTTTAAATCATGAAGCAGCAGAACAAACACACGGAGTCTCTTGACACATCTGAATGACGCCAAAGACTCCAGCAAAGTTTATGTTTTAAAATGTGGTTCATGATATCCTAGTGGTGATCATTTCCTAAGAGACCATTTTCTTTTTCTTTTTCTCTGTTTTTTTTTAGGACAGAGTCTTGCTCTGTTGCCCACGCTAGAGTGTAGTGGTGCGATCTTGGCTCGCTGCAACCTCCGTCACTGGGTTCGAGCAATTCTCCTGCCTTAGGCTCCCGAGTAGCTGAGACTACAGCCCTGTGCCACCACGCCTGGCTAATTTTTGTGCATTTTTATATTTTAGTAGAGACGGGGTTTTGCCACGTTGTCCAGGCTGGTTTAGAACTTCTAACCTAGTTGATCCAGCAGCCTTGGCCTCCCAAAGTGCTGGGATTATAGGTGTAAGTCACCATGCCTGGCTAAGAGACCATTTTCTCCACACAATTGAAAAAAAAAAAAAAAGAAGAAGGTTTAGAATTAACACTTTAAAAATAATTAAATGAAAATGATTGTTCAACAGTAACATCTTAAATCAGCTCTCATGAAACTGTTTTAAGATTGCCAGGGGGTTACCATGGTGTTGAGCAAGGACCCAGGGAGAGAGGTGGCAGCAGATTCCGTGCCATGGAGCCATGGAAACTTTCAGAACACTCACCCACCTTCTGGCATTTGACTGAATCTATCTTCATTCCCACCCTACCGTATTTGGGCCCAAAAAGTTGAGCTTGGTGTGTCACTTCTCAGCTCAAAATATTTCTGAAGATTCCCATGCCTGGGAAGTCTGATTTTGTCACAACAATGGGCAGAGCCACCCACAGAGCCAGGCAAGAGGAGCCCTGCGTATCACAAATACCAAAACACAAAGACATTTATTGTTGCTGTTTTTCTTTTTGGTCTTATAAAGAAGGTTTTCTTTAGAAAGTTCTGTAACAGATTGAGCTGATGGAATTATTCAAGAGGACGTGCGCGCTGAAGTAGACCTCCCTCCTCTTTGCAGAGTAGAGTTTGTGTTGGGGAGAGCAGTGGTGGAGAAAAGACCAGCTTACCCGGGGAAACAGGCAAAGAGAAGGGATGTCTTCCAGTTGGCCACCCTAAATCACCCAGGGGAGGTGTCCCAGCAGGATGAGCCTCCCCAGATAATGATGCTCCCTTCAGCCCCCTGGCTCAGAAGGTAGTCTTGGAGGCATCTGAGTTGGAAAAGAGGGGCATGGAGGAGAAGGACCCAGGTGCCCCAGAGCTCTGAAGTGCTTCCTGGGCAAGTCCCATCCAGGGTGCAGGAAGGTCCTGTCCCCACCTGGGAGCCCTGTCTTCAGCTCACGCCCAGCCTTCCCCAGCAGATACCGCGGTCTGCACAGGCTTGCAGCCTGTAGGGATGAGCCTGGCTCCTTTAGTTAGTTTCCAGGTCAAGTGAAAACCTAAACTTGGCCATGAACAAAGCTATCAAGTTTCAAAACCTCAACTATTTCGGCATAGGATATGTGGATCTGCTGTTGTACTCTTGTCCTGGGCCCCATAAATATTAGGGGCAAGCCTGACTCTCAGAATCATTTACTGAGCATTGAAATTTACTAAATGCCTGGCACAATGGTAAGCACATTACTTCCATGAATCCCAACACAATCCTATGAGGTAGGATCCAGCAATCACACTCCTTCATATTTATCCAAATGAGTTGAAAACTTATGTCTGCAAAAAATTATCTAGATGTTTATAGCAGCTTTATTTATTTATTTATTTTGAGACAGAGTCTCACTCTGTTATCCAGGCTGGAGTACAGTGGCATGATCTTGGCTCACAGCAACCTCCACTTCCCAGGTTCGAGTGATTCTCCTGCCTCAGCCTCCTGAGTAGTTGGGATTATAGGTGTGAGCCCATGGTAGGCTAATTTCTGTATTTTCAGTAGAGATGAGGTTTCACCCCATTAGCCAGGCTGGTCTTGAACTCCTGACCTCAAGTGATCTGCCTGTCTCGGTCTCCCAAGTGCTGGGATTACAGTCATGAGCCACTGCTCCTAGCCAACAGCTTTATTTGTAGTTGCTAAACTGGAAGCAACCCAGAGGTCCTTCGGTAGGTGAATGGATGAATGAACTGCAATGCATCCATGCAGTGAATTATTATTCGGTGCAAATAAGAGCTATCAAGCCATAAAAAGACATGAAGAAAACTTAAATGCATATTACTAAGTGAAAGAATCCAATCTGAAAGGCCACATACTGTTAAGATTCCAACTAAATGACATTCTAGAAGAGGCAAAACTATGGAGACAATAAAAAGATCAGTGACTGACAGGGGTTAAGTGAGAGGCATGGCTAAAGCAGCAAAACAGGATTTTCAGGGCAGTGAAACTACCTTTCTGATACTGCTCCAGTGCATTGATATCATCATACAGATCTAAACTCATAGAACGTATATCACCAAGAGTGAACCCTAATGGAAACTATGAACTTTGGGTGATAATGATGTGTTAATGCAGGTTTTATTATAACAATTGTTCAACTCTGGCAGGGGATGTTGATAAGGGCGGAGGCTATTTGGGGCATTATGGAAATCGTGTACCTCCCAGACAGCTTTGCTATGAAGCTAAAACTCCTCTGAAAAATAAAGTCTATTTTAAAAACAAATCTTGTGAGGCAGGTAACAGGTACTGTTATCATCCCAGTTTAAGTGATCTTCTTAAGTAGCTTTGCCTAAGTTCCCACAGCTGGGAAGTGATGTTGCTGGAGGTAGGATGGAGATTTAACACATGACCCCATCTTGCTCCAAAGCCTCCACCTGACCAACAGGTTAGGCAGCTTCTCTATTGGCCTGATCACAATCTACCTTTCACGGTTAATCCAGTGTGTTCTACTATGCTTGGATCACTTGCGCAGATTGTGATTCTGTATGTCTGGGGTGGGGCCTGAGAGTCTGTGTTTCTTTCTTTTTTTTTCCCCCTTACACTTGGGGTCTCATTATGTTGCCCGAGCTGGAGTGTAATGGTGCTATCATAGCTCGCTGCAGCCTTGAACTCCCGGGCTCATCATCCTTCTGCCTCAGCCTCCAGAGGAGCTGGGATTGCAGGTGCGTGCCATCTTGCCCAGCTAATATTTTACGCATATCTAGCAAGCTCCCAGAGTATGGGGGTGCTGCAGCTCCGCAGGCCACCCTTTGAGTAGCCAGGGTCTAGGTTCTACCCACACCAACTTGTGGGCTAAGTCTAATGCGTACCCTGCTTTTTGCCATCTTTGTATTTTAAATCTTTGTATCTTCTTAATACTCCCTCTGATACGGTTTGGCTGTGTCCCCATCCAAATCTCATCTTGAACTGTAGTTCCCATAATCCCCACGTGTCATGGGAGGCACCTGGTGGGGGGTAATTGAATCATGGTGGCGATTACTTCCACGTTGTTCTCGTGATAGTGAGTTCTCACGAGATCTGATGGTTTTATAAGGGGTTCCCCCTTCCCTTCACTCTGCACTTCTCCTTGCTGCCACCGTGTGAAGAAGGATGTGTTTGTTTCCTCTTCTGTCATGACTAAGTTTCCTGAGGCCTCCCCAGCCCTGCAGAACTGTGAGTCAATTAAACCTCTTTCCTTTATCAATTACCCAGTCTCAGTATGTCCTTATGGTGAGAATGGACTAATACTCCCTCTATCCAGAATGTCTCTCTGCCACATTTCTGCCTGTCAAAGTAATGATCATGCTTAGATACCCAAATTAAATTCCACTTTCATTATAAACTATCACCTGAATCTCACCCCACCACCACTGTTGGCCAGAATTGATTTCTCCAGCCGGTCTGCTTCCTTTGCCTGTGGCACCCATTCAGGCAGCCCTGGTTACTTCCTTGTTATACTATCTACCCCTTGTTCATTGCATATGCATCTGTTCACTTCTGATGTGTTTTTTACATTTTAAATTTTTGTCTGTTTTGTAGAGACGGTCTTACTATGCTGCACAGGCTGGTCTCAAACTCCTGGGCTCAAGCAATCCTCTTGCTTCAGCCTCCTGAGTAGCTGGAACTAATTTTTGTGTCTCTGTAGAGACAAGGGCCTTGCTGTGTTGTCCGGGTTGATCACAAACTCCTGGGCTCAAGTGATCCTCATGCCTTGGCCTCCCGAAATGCTGGGATTACAGGCGTGAGCCACTGTCCCAGGCCCACTTCTGCTGTTTTGAAAGCAGCCTGAGGAGAGGGACTTTACATCTATCTCCTTAAAGACTCCTTAACACTGAGCAGGGCCCTGGACATAGAAAGGAACGTGGTATGCGACTCGGAGAGAGGCTCAGACCCTGCCCTGCCCCTGGCTTAAGCTCCCTGATGCCAGTCTCCTCTTCTAGAAAATGAGTACAATGACACCTACTGTTTGGGTTGTTGAGAGGTTTAATTTAAATGTCATATTGAAACTGTTTTACCCAATGGGCCCTTGATAAATGTTGATTGGATTGAATTTTCCTCTTGTGTTATCTGTCAAAGGGAAGGGAGCATACATGGGAGTGAATTAAGGACAAAGCCAGACCTAGCACTGAGTGTCTTAGCTTTTATTCCAGTGCTTTTCCCACTCTCCCAAGCTCTGCTGCCCTTGAGCTGTGTGAGTAGCTCCCAGTCATTCATATAGCTAAAATTTGTCAGTATTTACAGAAAAACCCTAGAATATTATTTACTGGGTCCACGTTTTCTATACACATCACTGACCAAATTCAGAAAGGGCTTAGAAAGCAAAGGCATCAATGTACCCTTAGGTCTTGCTTGACAAACCATAAAGCAACATAACATGATATACTTCTATAATGTGGTGATATCGCTACATAACCCCACACAACCAAACTTAAAAGCAGGTAATGGTTTCCAGATGCAATGTGGCAAAAAATTATTGTGATCAGCTGGAATAATTGACTTAACCAGTTACTACTGGGACACTTTGGCAAACTCACTTGATTTCTCATTTACTTCACCTGGAAAATGGAGCCGCTGCTACCACCTGCCTGTTAATGGTCTGAACGTTTGTGACCCCACTCCCCTTCCCCAACCCCACCTAAAATTCAGATGTTGAAATCGAATCACCATGATGGTAGGAGGTGGGGACTTTGGGGGGTGATTAGGTCTTGAAGGCTGAGTCCTGATGAATGGGATTAGCCTCTTTAGAAAAGAGACCCCAAAGAGTTCACTTGCCTCTCCCACCAAGTGATGACACAGTGAGAAGGCACCGACTGTGGCCATACCACCCAGAACGCGCCTGATCTCTTCTGAAAGTGGGCCCTCACCACACACTGATTCTGCCAGCACCTTGATCTGCAAATTCCCAGACTCCAGAACTGTAAGAAATAAATCTCTGTTGTTTATAAGCCACCCAGTCTTTGCAGCCTATATGAAGACTCCACCTTACCTGCTTCTCAGTTACATAAGGAGCAAACAAATTACTGGTATATGCAAATGCTATAAAAATGTAAGAAACTTTCTCTATACAAAAGATTATGAACAATATCATTAGGCATAAGATGGAGCTAAGGGGAAAAGGCAATTTCGTGAAATAGAAAGTAGAAGGCTTGAGAAAGGGCAAATATCGAGTGTTTCAGGCTTTGTTATTACTTTTTAGGCTTACAGTCTTTGTTCAAACTTCTCCAGGTCTCAAATGAGACATGAACAAACACTATGGAGGAAAATCAGAGAGCAGAATGTTTCTAGAGACACCTTCCATTTTTTGGAATAAGAAAAGATGGTTTATTAGATGTAGGCATGTTGATTGGCAGTGCAGGCTTACAAATTCCTTTGGTATTAAGTCATGTCTTCAAAACTGGGTGGGGCGCTGAGTTATTACATTTTTTCTTTTCCTCTGGAGGCTAAGGGCTTGGAAAGCTGGAGGCTCCATGTGAAATGAGTTGGGTGGTCTCGGGCAAATTTTGTGTAAACAGCATTGCTTATCTAAAAGTAGCACAAAACACTGCACATCTGTCTGTCCATACTATCCAAATAGAATCTGGACTCCATTAATGTGCCTGAGGAATAAATGTATCCTCTAAGTAATGTTTTTGTAATCACAGTGAAGAGGAAGTTCCAGGACCCCTAAGGAAATGAGACTCTGCTGTACCAATTTGTTGGCGTGAGCTTGGGAGAAGACGGGGAGAAAGAAGCAAACCATAGTTTGTGTCTGACTTAGGTTGTGCCTCCTTTGAGCGTGAGAAATGGAGGGTTTGATATCAGAAGCTGCTATTGAGAACCATAGTCTAGGCTGCCAACGAGCAACGCAAAATCACTTAGGGAGAGTAACCTCTGCTCTTGGGTTTTTGTAGGAGGATCTAAGAACAGCTCCTCAATGAGCTACTTCCCTGAGGCTGCATACTGGGCAACCTCTGAGCTCCAAATGTCAGGCACATCCACAGCACGTGGCCCAGCAAGGGCCAGCGGCTATGGAACAGGGCACCTGGGTTGTCCAGTTTTTGCATTCAGATATTGCTACTACATAACACATCTATTCTCTCCCTCTGATGCTATCAAATATTTGTGGTCATTTGGCTGATGAGCATGAGGGCCTTTGTTTTGTAAGGGAGGGAGGAGAAGTAGTTTGAATCAGGATGGCAGGGAAGAGGGAACAGAAGGGAAGGCAGTGTGAACTCTGTTCCCTGTCTGGCTCCTCTGGCATTGAACTGCTTTCATCAGAGACTGTAAGATCCTGGGAGCAGTTAAAGGCCAGAAGCAGGCTATGTTCACAGCCGTTTGGAGTCCCCTGCCTCTGTGAGGAACTTAGCCCTGCCTGGCAGCTTTGGGTAGGCCCTTGGCACTGATGGGAGCACTCCCTCAATAGGTACCATCAGCAAAGGCTTCACTAAGGATCCTAGAATAGGCTTCTCAGGAGGAACCAGAAAAAGCAGGAACTACAGCAGATGTTCCATGGTACCTGCAGCTGACAGACTGACTTGTGGACACAAGGGAGGACCCATTTGGGAACCCTGAGAAATAAGTAGAGAATAAAGTCTCAGGAAGCTGGGAAGAGTTCAACCCATATCCAGTGTACTTTGGGCATGGTCATAAAAGAACCCATTTTTGTATTTACTGGCCAGTTACGCCAAGGGTTAAAGCTACATAGAAAATGGCACTGGATGTTAGAAATTTCAGTAATTTATTCAGAATCTATTTACTCTTCGTGATCACGTAACATTCATTCACTGTAAAATTCATGATATATCATAAAACTCCATTGAGTATGGGTATATATCCTTACATATATAAGATATACCCTTAACATAATACAGTTTGTAAAACTGATTCCTACTATTAAAAAAAACCTTGTTTTTTAATTTTAAAACATTTGAAGGGAATGATTTTTATTGCTATAGTTTAAAAATGTCATTATACTTTGGATAAGCCCCTGTGACTTCTGCTTCTTGCCAAGATGGAGTAACAAAGACTAAATTTATTCTCTTTCCTTGAAAACAAAAAAGATAGGCTGGGTGTAGTGGCTTATGTCTATAATCCCAACACTTCGGGAGGCTGAGATGGGATGATGGCTTGAGCTCAGGATTTCAAGACCAGACCAGGCAACATGAAACTCAGTCCCTAAAAATAATAAATGAAAAAAATTAGGTGTAGTTCCAGCTACCCAGGAGGATCACGTGAGCCCAGAAGGCTGCAGTGACCTGTAACTGTATCACTGCACTCCAGTCTGGGCAAAAGAGTGAGACCTTGTTTCATTAAGAGAAAAGATAAATTATATGAAACAACAGTTTCAAGATACACCAAGCAATAAAGGACAGAAGTCCTTGCAAGACAGAGACAAGGTGTGCCCTATGATTGCCTCAGCTGACTGTCGTGCTGGAGTTCTCAGGCCACTTAACATCCTCCAGGTTGGTCCATGTTGTCACAAATGACAAGATTTCATTCTTTTTAATGGTTGAGTGTATATGTGCCACGTTTTCTTAATTCATTCGTCTGTTGATGCACACTGAGATTGGGTTCCACATCTTGGCGATGATAGTGAGTCATGTGGCAATAAACATGGGAGTGCAAGTATCCCTTTCACATACCGATTTTGTTTCCTTTAGATAAATGCCCAGTAGTGGGACTGCTGGATCATATGGTAGTTCTATTTTTTTTCTCTTTTAAAGAAATGGGATCTCACTATGTTGCACAGGCTGGTCTTGAACTCCTAGGCTCAAGCAGTCCACCCGCTTTGGCCTCCCAAAGTGCTGGGATTACAGGTGTGAGCCATTGAAACTGATGTCATAGTTCTATTTTGAATTTTTTGAGAAACCCCCATAACTATTCTCCAAAACAGGTATGCTCCATTCCCAAAAACAGTGTATAAGGGTTTTCTGTCTCTACATCCTCATTAGCATTTGCGATTTTTTTTGTCTTTTTGATAATAGACCTAGCATGTGTGAGGTGGTATCCTGTCATGGTTTTGATTTGTATTTCCCTGAAGATTGGTGACATTGGGCATTTTTTCATGTACCTGTTGACCATTTGTATACAAGTGACGTTCTTCACAGAAATAGAAAAAAATAATCTTTTCATTATCCTTATGGAAAAGTGACACGAAGGCCAAGTAGGTGATGCAGTCCTGGTCTGTGGTCACCTACTTCTCCAGCGCTCCTAACTCAACAATTCAAATTGAGTAACAAATTGTGCATAACTACAAACGTACTGGTTCACAAGCAGAGAGAGACTGGGGTATTTCACAAGGCAAGTGGCAATGAAGTCAGTATTCCTCACTAGAAAACTGACATTTTGGATTCTTCTTTCTGGAGCATTAAAGACCTAAAAGCCAATTTTGGTACCACTGGCAGGCATGGGTACACATTAAGGATGCATGAAAGATTTTCATACCTGCCACATACAATGTTTGATTTTTATCACTCCAGTTTGTATTTGGCTAAGGGGTAGGGGGAGATGGAGTTCCTAGGTTCTCTTGAAACCCTGGGATTTAGCTATCAACAGATAAGACAATCTGCCTAAATTTTGATCATATAATATCAGTCTTTGTAATAGCACACCTGATCAAAAGAAAAATAGAAGTACCACATCCTATATTACTTAATGTTGTATATTTGAGAAAGAAAATTCACTTGAAATTCAAACACAATTTAAAAGAAAAGCATCCAAACTTAAAAAACAAGTTTTCATGAGTCCACCTCTTAATAATTAGATAAGCATATATAGTCATAAAGATTTTGAAAACACTGATCCTTTTCTTTCTTTTTCTTTCTCTCTCTTCTTTCTCTTTCTTTCTTCCTTCCCATCCTTCCCTTCCTTCCCTTCCTTTTCTTTGACAGGGTCTTGCTCTGTTGCCTGGGCAGGAGAGCAGTGCTGCAATCATAGTTCACTGTAGCTTTGAGCTCCTAGACTCAAGCAATCCTTCCGTTTAGGCCTCCCAAGTAGCTGGGACCACAGGTGCGTGCCATCACAACCAGTTACGATTTTTTATTTTCTGTAGAGACAGGGTCTTGCTATGTTGCCCAGGCTAGTCTTGAACTCCTGGCCTCAAGTGATCCTCCTGCCTCAGCTTCCCAAAGTGTTGGAACTGCAGGCATGAGCCACCATGCCTGGCTTCTTCATTTTATTGTTACTAGGAGAATATGTTTCATTAGCTTATAATAGTAATAATAATAGCTAATCTAACCTTTATAGTGATGGATCCTGTGCAAGGTTGTACTTACTCGATCTCATTTTCTAGATGAGAAAATGGAATCGTCATTAAATAGTTGGTCCAAGCCCCCTCAGTAACTGGCAGAGCCTGAATGCGAACCCAGGCCTGCCCCATAGCAGAGCCCTCCTGTTTGACCATCATGCTGAACTTCGGGGAAATGACACATACCGATTTGAAGCAACTTGGTAATGCTGGCGGTAGCAGTGCTCAACATGGGCACCCACAGGCTGCCACCTTGTCGCGTCTATTGGAATATGCTTGGGCCAAGGCAGAGGAGGTGCAGAGACTGCTTATCTCCTGATAACATTACTGTGGCCCTCAAAGGAAGTATGAAAATAGGAATGCGCTGCACGCCCTTTGGCCATAGGAAGTGCTGCATAAGCTGTGAGTCACGCTTTTGGGCTTCAGCCTCTGGGGACGCTGACTGCTGACCATCACTGGGAGGCTCTGGACAGGCAAGGTGCGTTTTGCTCTGTCACGGTCATGTGTAGTTGGGGAGAAGAGTGATTTCTTTTTCCACTTCATGTAGCTCAGGGTTCTGTGAAGATACCTGGGAGCCAATCTAGGTTTGTAGATGAGGCTAAGTGGCCCACATCCAGGTTCCTGCTCTGCAATCCCCAGGGCAGCTCCATTTTTGAGGTTTTATGGAAGATATCACTTAAAATGTTTCAGTGCTGAAAAAAAGTTTGAAAACCGCTCTCCTCCTGGGAGACAGCACAGGATAGTGGTTAAGATTGTTGTTTTTGAGTTTGACAACGTAGGTTCAAATCCAGGCTCTGCTTCTGTGGATTGTATATGCCTTGAGCAAATTAACCCCTTTGAGCCCCAAATGTAGCCTGGCTCAGAGTGGGCATCAGGAGGTGGTGGTGACACACACCATTGTCTGTCCCCATCCGTGGCTGGTGAGCTAGAGGGAAACCAGGTTAAACTCAGAAAGAGACAGAAATGCCTAGTGGTTAATGAAGGAAAGCCCTGGGCCTGACTCCCAAACAGGCTTGAAGCAAAGAGAAGTTTGCCTGTGTCAAACCAGTCAATGTCTCCTAAGTTCACAAAACTGAATGCCACCTTGGAGTAAAGGCAATCCCTGTCTTGTCACAAACTGAAAACTGAGGTCTGGGGAAGTTGTGCTTCATACCAAGTTTAAATTAGAAAGCTGTATCCTGCAAAACATTCCATTTCTATATCTGAGTAGGATTTTTCTTTCTTCTGGAAATCTCCACTTTCTTTTCTTTCCTTTTTTTTGTTTTTGAGACGGAGTTTCACTCTTGTTGCCCAGGCTGGAGTGCAATGGTGCTATCTTGGCTCACCACAACCTCCGCCTCCTGGGTTCAAGCGATTCTCTTGCCTCAGCCTCCCAAGTAGCTGGGACTATGGGCAGGAGCCACCATGCCCACCTAATTTTGTATTTTCAGTAGAGACGGGGTTTCTCCATGTTGGTCAGGCTGGTCTCTAACTCCTGACCTCAGGTGATCCACCCGCCTCAGCCTCCCAAAGCACTGGGATTAAAGGCGTGAGCCACCACACCTGGCCTCCACTTTCTTACAGGAGTTTTCTGTGCCTTAGTCAGAGAATGTGGGGGTTGGTGCATGAGGAGCCTGGCGTGCACTTAGGGAAAAGAAACAGCACTGGAATAGAAGTGAAAGAAAACCTAAAAACCTAGGAGGGCTACAGCTGGGCTGGATTTATATACATATACATCTCTGTAAATACATATACATACATACACGCGTTCTCTCTCTATCCATATATAGAGACTAATTAAAAAATGGAAATCATCCCTTGATGCAATTTTTAACCCATTGCAACAATAATCATGAGTACAGATCTTTATGCAAAATGTTTTCACATAATAATTTTCAGATACCTGGAAGTTATGTCAATGCATATTTAATCTAAAAATAAAATAAAAGTAGATCCTCCCACTTCTTTCTTTCACTGTACTGACACAGTGAAACATCTCCGGCCTCAGCTAACTCTGTGGCCAGATGGTGCTCCCACCACACGTGTACAGAGAGGAGCTTTTGGTCCTAGGAAACCGGGGCATGGAAGTCAACAGCAAGTGTTCTAGAGCAGGGGTCTCCAAACCCAGGCTGTGGACCAGTGCTGGACTGTGGTATGTTGGGAACAGGGCCACACAGCAGGATGTGAGTGGCAGGAGAGGGAACATTACTGCCTGAGCAACACCTCCTGTTGAATCAGCGGGGGCATGAGATTCTCATAGGAGCACAAACCCTGTAGTGAACTGCAGCATGCAAGGGATCTAGGTTGTGCGCTCCTTAGGAGAATCTAATGCCTGATGCTCTGAGGTGGAACCGTTTCATCTGGAAGTCATGCCCCCGCCCTTCTGCAGTCCAGGGAAAAACAGTCTTCCACAAAACCAGTCCCTCATGCCGAAAAGGTTAGGGGATCGCTCTTCTAAAGGATGCTTCCCCACGTCTTTAATTAGGAAGAAAGGCCATTTCTTCACTGGAGGCCTCCTCACGAGAATCCCAGAGTTCACCAGCTCAACTGCTGACGGTGCAATGCTAGTTTTAGTCTTAATGGAAAGGGAGAAAAAGATGAAAGCAAGTGCATCCCATTTGGAGGCAGTTCAGTGGAAAGACAGAAAGTATGTTAGTCTGTTGTGAGGACACTGGGTGGTCAAGCACTGAACACTCTTTGGAGAAATCCTAAAATGTCCTCTATGAAATTCAAGGTCTTTCCAATACCCAACAAAAGTATATCCTACTCAGCACATTCTTCTAAAAAATGGAAAAGGCTGGGTGTAGCTCACACCTGTAAGCCTAGAACTTTGGGAGGCCAAGGAGGGAAGATCCCTTGAGGCCAGGAGTTTAAGACCAGCCTGGACAACATAGCAAGACCCTACAAACAATTTAAGAATTAATCAGATGTGGTGAATGTGTCTTCGGTCCCAGCTACTCAGGAGACTTAGGTGGGAGAATTGCTTAAGCTCAGGAGTTCAGAACTAGCCTGGGAAACGTGGCAAAACCCATCTCCACAAAAAATACAAAAATGTGCTAGGCATGGTGGCATGTGCCTGTAGTCCTTGCTACTCAGGAGGCTGAGGTGGGAGGATTGAGCCCAGGAGTTTGAGGCTGCTGTGAGCAATGATGAAGCCACGACACTCCAGCCTGACAGGGCAAGACTCTGTCCCAAAAAAATAAACCCTCAACTGGAGAGCATTCTGAACCAATAAAAGTCCCCTCCTTGGAGTCAGTTAAAGGGTATTCCTATCCCTTTTCTAGTTACTAAGTCTAAACTTAAAAAAATAAATACATAAAATAAAAAAAAAAAGTCCTCCTACTCCCCACGGTCCTTGTCCATCAGTAAGGATGTTCACTGATGGCTTCTCTTCCCCTCCTCACAGAATTAAGAAGGTCGCTGGTATTAAGGCTAAAAAATGAGGCAATGTGATGTTTTGACAAAACCCTTTGATGGAAGGAAACCCTGTTAGCATTTTGATAGAGTGAGTCAGCCATCAAGACCTTCAGGAGAGTGATAAGAGTGTCCCCAGCGTGACACTCCAGAATTTGATGGAAATCCGGGGCTTCTTTGTAAGAATGACTGTTTTTCCCTAGAAGTGCAAACTAAAAACACAATGAGGTAGCACTTTTGGCCTATAACACTGAGAAACATATTAAAGAAATGGGGTGATAAGTTTGTCTTATTTTATTGCAAGTGAAGGCCTTCCTTTGTGACTGTGTGTTTGGGAAATGCTCTGAGATCAGCTGGCTTGGGGTTATACTCTGGGAGCAGTGTATGGCTCTTCCCGGCTATACTGTTTGAGTGGGACCAGACAGCATGACCTGCTGCGACCGAGTTTTACTAATATGTGGCAACGATGTGAAAAAACAGACACTTTCTTTCATGAACTACTGTTGGATATATACATTAAATGCAACTGTTTGGCAGGGAAATTTGGTCATAAGGTCTCAAAAGCTTTCAAAATGCATGTGGTCTTAAGAGCAAGTCTAATGGAATAATAAGCGATATGCACAATATTTTATGAATAAGGATGTTTATCACAGTGTTATTTATGGTGCAGGGAGTCTTTAAGCAATCTAAATGTTATGTGATAGAGGAATACTTGAAAAATATTTCTCTAATGTACAGATATGCATATCATGGGATGCTTACCAGACATTAGCAGTGATATTATAAAGTACTTTTTTTTGGATAAGTGTCCAATTCAGGTGTAGTGATAGGAACTCCATTTGAAATCATTGAAACAGAAAGGCGGTTGGCTGCAAAGAGTTGAGGCTGTGTGCAGTGGCTCACACCTGTAGTCTTAACACTCTCAAAGGCCCAGGTGGGCAGTTTGCTTAAGCCCAGAGTTTGAGACCAGCCTGGAAAACGTCGCAAAATCCCGTCTCTACAAAAAAACAAAAATTATCTGGGCCTGGTGGCCTGCACCTGGAGTGTCAGCTACAGGGGGAGGCTGAGGTGGGAGAATCAATTGAGTTTGGGAGATTGAGGCTGCAGTGAGCCATGATTGTGCCACTGCACTCTAGCCTGGGTGACAGAATGAGACCCTGTCTCAAAAAGAAAAAAAAAAAATAGAAAGAAATGAAGAGTTAGACCAGCAGGCTTAGTAAGGCAGTTCAAGTGACAGTGGCAATCTATAATAGAACCAGGGACCCAGATGGCTTAAGGTCTCCATCTCCTTTTCTCTTCCGTGTCTCTGCTTTTCCTCACATTCTCAACTCATCACACAAGAGGAAAGGACTTCCCCTCTAAACTCCAGCATGAAAAATTCCAAGAAAGACTTGATTGGTTGGGCTTGGATGACACATCTACCCCTGGACCAGTCATTGTGGCCAGGTATACATGAAGCATAAGGATCAGCCTACCGTGTATGAGATATTGCGAAGAACTGAATGCTTATGTCTTCCCCAAATTCACAAATTAAAATCCTAACCCCCAATGTGATGCTATAAGGCGGTGGGGCCTTGGGGAAGCAATTAAGTCATAGGGTTGGTTCCCTTATAAAAGAGTCCCCAGAATGCTTGTCCTTCTGGACACAAGAAGCCAGCCACATGTGAACTGGAAGTCCTTACCAGAACGCAGCCATGCCAGCACCTTCATCTTGGACTTCCAGCCTCCAAGACTGTGAGAAATACATTTTTATTATTTGTAAGTCAACCAGTCTATGGCACTTTGTTACAATAGCCCAAACGAACTAAAATACCTACCTTTCCTTCAAGTGCTGTGATCATGGGGCCGTGTGGGTCCCTTGTGAAAGCAGTAGGGTGAATGGAATTGCACAGTTGGGGGTGACTGGGGAAATTGCTGGAACCAGGGAGCCACCCCTCAATTTGTGTCTCCCACAACTTCAGTTGATAATATTATTGGTCAGTGCTTTCTTTCCACAATAGTTGGACCTCTTGTTCTTATGAGGTTAAAGCGCAAGTTTGTCTTATTTTATTGCAAGTAAAGGCATTCCTTTGTGACTGTGTGGTTGGGAAATGCTTTGAGATCAACTGGATTGGGGTTATATTCTTGGAGCCGTGCACTATTCCTGGCTATACTTTTTGAGTGGGACCAGACAGAATGACCTGATGCCACCGACAAACAACCACATCCTCCACAAAACTTAGGGGGCAGGAATTGATTTTGGGAAACAACTGTTTACCCATTATATGGAAATCAAGTAGAGCATTTCTAAAACTGATTTTTAACTAACCAGAAAGTGGACTCTACCATGCTATCATCAGAGATGCCACATCTGACATCTGAACTATATACTTAAGAGACAAAGAAAAAATACATCATGGCTCTTTAAAATCCAAGTTTTCAAGATAATGGAGACAGATGACAATGATCAATGGTCATTTTAAACATGTTCCCACAACAATGAAATGCTCTAATTCAGTTAGAGAACAGCCAACAATATTGCAGGAAGTGTTCTGAGTTGAACAATAATGCTGCTTTTGTGGATTTCTTTATTATACAGACATGAGTATCTGTGGACTCTCATTTACTGGTACTGGGGGATTTAGGGCATTGGTAGAAAATGGATTGGAAAAGAACTCAAAAATTTTATTTATGAAGAAAGTGGTAGATATGTGGAGACTAACTGGTGACACTTTAAAAATCATTAAAAAAAACTTAAGCTGTTTCATCAATGGGCAGAACTCCACAGTTCTCCTAATATACTGACGCAATCTCCCTTTTGAAAAGGGCCTACTTATGTATTTATTTACTATTATATTTTTTCCATTCTTTAAAAAAATTTTTTTTAATTTCTTAAAATTTATATTTAATTTCTGCAGTATATGTGCAGATCATGCAGGTTTGTTACATAGGTATATATGTGCCATGGTGGTTTGCTGCATCCATCGCCCCATCATCTACATGAGGTATTTCTCCTAATGCTATCCCTCCCAATCCCCTAATCACCTCCTCTTCCTCCCCTAGACCCACAATCCCAAGGCCCCAGTGTGTGATGTTCCACTTCCTGTGTCCGTGTGTTCTCATTGTTCAACACCCACGTATGAGTGATAACATGCGGTGTTTGGTTTCCTGTTCTTGTCTCAGTTTGCTGAGAATGATGGTTTCCAGTTTCATCCATGTCCCTACAAAGGACATGAACTCATCCTTTCTTACAGCTGCCTAGTATTCCATGGTGTATATGTGCCACATTTTCTTTATCCAGTCTATTATTGATGGGCATTTGGGTTGGTTTCAAGTCTTTTCTATTGTGAACAGTGCCACAATAAACATATGTGTGCATGTGTCTTTATAATAGAATGATTTATAATCCTTTGGATATATACCCAGTAATGGGATTACTGGGTCAAATGATATTTCTAGTTCTAGATTCTTTGTAGAATCGCCACACTGTGTTCCACAATGGCTGAATTAATTTACACTCCCACCAACAGTGTAAAAGTGTTCCTATTTCTCCACATCCTCCCCAGCATCTGTCTCCAGATTTTTTAAATGATCGCCATCCTAACTGTGTGAGGTGGTATCTCAATGTGGTTTTGATTTGCATTTCTCTAATGACCAGTGTTGATGAACTTTTTTTCATACGTTTGTTGGGTGCATAAATGTCTTCTTTTGAAAAGTGCCTGTTCATAACTTTTGCCCACTTTTTGACGGGGTTGTTTTTTTCTTGTAAATTTGTTTAAGTTTTCCATAGATTCTGGATATTAGCCTTTTGTCAGATGGGTAGATTGCAAAAATTTTTTCCCATTCTGTTGGTTGATGGTTCACTCTATTGATAGTTTCTTTTGCTGTGCAGAAGCTCCTAAGTTTAATTGGATCTCACATGACTATTTTGTCTTTTGTTGCAATTGCTGTTGGTGTTTTTAGTAATGAAGACATTGCCCATGCCAATGTCCTGAATGGTACTGCCTAGGTTTTCTTCCAGAGTTTTTATGATATTAGGCCTCGTGTTTAAATCTTTAATCCATCTAGAGTTAATTTTTTGCATAAGGTGTAAGGAAGGGATCGAGTTTCAGCTTTCTGCATATGGCTAGCCGGTTTTCCCAACACTATTTATTAAATAGGTAATCTTTTCCTCATTGCTTCTTTTTTTTTTGGTCAGGTTTGTCAAAGATCAAGTGGTTGTAGTTGTGTGGCATTCTTTCTGAGGCCTCTGCTCTGTTCCATTGGTCTATAGCTCTGTTTTGGTACCAATATTATGCTGTTTTGATTACAGTAGCCTTATAATATTGTTTGAAGTCAGGTAGTGTGATGAAAGTAGCCTAGTTATTTATTCAATACCATTTCCCACACTGTTCGATTGGGAGAAGTTAAATAACTTTACCCCGACAGAATTTCCCCCTGAATATAAATTTTTGAGAAAACCTAAGCCAATCTTGAGCAGATGTGAGAAACTGAACATTGCCCTGGTCTTGATTCCCAGTGGCTTAGCTCTAGGTGTGTAGCTTACATACACACTGTTCCATGCCTAGGCTCATAGAGGCAGACAAACCAACAAGCTAGAAACTCTGAAACTCTGTGGCTGATATTTTAGCCTTAGGTAACTTAGAATTTTTGCATCTGAATTTTTCCCATCAACTTTTGCAGCCCCAAAAACTTACCTTCTTACTCTGACTTATTAACAGAAAGGCAATACCTCAGATCCTTCTAGAATCTTGAGTGGAAACAGAGGGAGAAAAAATAACTTGCTGAAAAATGATACGATCTTTTTGATACACAGCTCTTTATTCTTTTAAATATTCTCATCAAAGTGATTGACTAAATGAAAAAAATCATGCATTGACTAAAAAACATTTTACAAACCAAATCAACAAATCTATAGAATATTGTTTGCAAGTCAGTGAGTTTGGGAAATTTTAGTTCCTAAATTTTGTACATGTTTATATTTAGAATTAAAAAATAGATAACTTAGGTAAGTGCTATTTACAAAGACTCAGGACAAACATTTTATGTAAATAAAAATCTATGCATAAAGCTTGTGCTTAAAAACGAAGAACCCTGTTTGCCGGGCTAGTCCCTAAGATAGGAGATTATTTCATGGCAACTTGTCACTAACAGGTGTTTACAATTAGATTTTGAAATTTGTGGTCTGAGCATAGAAACTGAAATTATCAAGGTACAAATTAATTACTACCCAGAATGCATATTCTAGCACTGGAAATGTGTCTAGATTTCTCAAATTTTTCAGAATCATATGCTTCAGACATCATTACAAATCTAACGGAAAAGTGTATCTTGGTTCCTGTTTGTATGTGTGTATCACAAGGCCACAATTATAATTCTTCTGTTTCTCCTGGGGCCAGATCATGCTCTTATTTCTTGTTTTTTGAATGGCTGAGCAGGATAACATCAAGTCAATAAGAAAAAAGGAACCTGCAACTATGTAAGAAAGAAACTAAGAGGGTGTTTCTTTGTTGGCAGAATGTCAGCAATTCAGGGTGAAGGAACCCAGCAGGCCTAAGAGAGTGTAATAAAAATAGAAGTTATAGATGGAAAGTCTCATTTAAGGAGAAATCACCACCACCACCTCACCTTACTAACACACCCTAAAATGTTTTTTATTTTAAAGATTGAAACAGGACTGTAATCCCAGCACTTTGGGAAGCCACGAAGAAAGTATTGCTTGAGCCGAGCAGTGTGAGACCAGCCTAGGTAACATAGTGACATTCTGTCTCTACAGAAAGTTAAAAAAAAAAAAAAAAGCCAGGCATGGTTGTACATGCCAGTAGTCACAGCTACTCAGGAGGCTGAGGCGGGAGGATCACTTGAGCCTGGGAGGAGGAGTCTGCAGTGAGTTGTGATTTCACCACTGCACTCCATCCTGGGTGACAGAGATCCAGTCTCAAATAAGTAAGTAAACAAATGGAGGCTGAAACAAAGCAACTTCATTTCTTATCTTTCACATGTTGTAATAGTCACACGGAGACTCTCTTATTGCTGTTATTGCTTGCTCTGCATTTGCGGTGAATTTCTCTTCCAGAACATGCATGAATATCCAACTCTCCAAATCCAGATGGTCTAAAGGCACGGTGACTACACAGGTATCCACCCACAAAGGCCAAAGACCATTGCTGCCATTCCTGCACTCTTTATCTAAGGCATGGGTGGTTGTTAGGAGGTGGCAGGGAGCAGAGTGAAGAGGTGTGTCCTGGTGACAATCCCTGCACAGCTGAAGTGGTTACTGGCAGTGAAAGCTGCTGTAGCAAAGGGAAGGGAATCGGAAAGCTGATGGCTCATAGCAATCAATGGATTACTCATCAAAACTGCCAGTTTAGCTGGATGGAGGAGGGACGTGATTGTCCAGGAATGTTTTTTTCCTCCTTAATCTTTAAACTGCTCTTTTGCAAAGCAGCAATCCACATTCTAGTTAGTTATTAATCTCTGTCTGGTTAGTTTGATTGGCCAACTCACAGTGCTGTGGACGGATATGCCAGTGAGTCACTATGACAGGGCCCCAGATTATTTTTATCTGCTCCATGGCCTCAGACTGCACCCTTCACTACAGCCGATCATCTTGAAAAAGTACACGTCATTGGAACCTTGAGCAGGAATGGATTCTAGGAATTGTCTAGTTCAGGCCTTTGACAAATGAAAGACCCCATCAACTTCTGTCCAAGACCTGGTGGTTTAGTGGGTCACATCAGAACCAAGACTAGAATCTCTTCTTCATAAATTCATTCCAGTGCAAACTATCTTAGGAAAGGTGATTTTTCTAGGTGCTCCAGAGAAAGCTGACTTTTATATTTTATTTCACACTGAGACCAAAGAGAATGACAAATTCAGAGAACTGTCTTCTCTCGCCACACAGTGACAAGGTAAGAAGAAGGAAAGTAAGCAAAATGTAATCTAACAAGATTGCAATTAGATTTCCTTCTTCCTCATTGCCTTGGTACTCTGAAGTAATTATTGGTTTGGATATTTATTCATTTATTCTTTTGTCAAATACCTGCTGATTTTAAGAAGGCCGTGAAAGACTGAGTTAGATTATTTGGCTAAATTCTTGTCTGTGAATTGAATAATAAAATATAGGGGCCGGGTGCGGTGGCTCACACCTGTAATCCCAGCACTTTGGGAGGCAGAGGCTTGTGAATCACCTGAGGTCAGCAGTTCTAGACTAGTCTGGCCAACATGGTGAAACCCCATCTCTACTAAAGATACAAAAAATGAGCTAGGTATAGTGATGGGCACCTGCAGTCCCAGCTACTCAGGTGGCTAAAACTGGATATTTGCTTGAACGGGGGGGTGGGGGTGGGTTGCAGTAAACTGAGATCATGCCATTGGACTCCAGCCTGGGCGATAAGAGTGAAACTGTCTAAAAAAAGAAAAGAAAAGAAAATAGAGGGATTGTTGTGAGAAACTATGATTGAATCATTCTCATTAACTAAGTAATTATTTATTGCACATCCCCTATAAAATGAAGACTAATAAAGCAAACAGTTGCTAATGTTCTATTTGTTGTTAACTGGTAATAATTCTACACAAGGGTGTTCACTTGCTGGAAAGTTCATTAAGCTGAACATTCATGATGTGGACACTTTTCTGAATGTATGTTACACTTTAAAGTTTTTAAAAGGTGCAAATAATGAGAAGAAATCAGCAGGCACAGCCCTAGTTCCTAAGAAGCTTCTATTTTAACACAATCATCCTATAATATTTATGGAAAAAGAAGTCCCAGGAGAGTACTGAAGTCCAGAGAGGTCACAGGGCTGGTTCGGGCAGAGCCAGGAGGAGGAGCTGGTCTTCTGGTTTGAAATTCTCTTCATTTGTGCTTTCTCTCCTCCTCAGGATAAGTTCTATTCTTTCTTTCTTTCTTTCTTTCTTTCTTTCTTTCTTTCTTTCTTTCTTTCTTTTTCTTTCTTTCCTTTCTTTTCTTTCTTTCTTTCTTTCTTTCTTTCTTTCTTTCTTTCTTTCTTTCTTTCATTCATTAGAGGCAGGGTCTTGCTCTGTCATCTAGGCTGGAGTGCAATGGTGCAATCTCAGCTCACTGCAGCCTTGAACTCC
>CAUYQU010055863.1:0-27792 GCA_963574635.1 Cheracebus regulus
CATGGGGAGAAATGGCAGATATAGGTGAAGGGGAGGAAGGCAACAAATTACACTGCCACGTGTGTACCTATGCAACAATATTGTATGTTCTTCACATGTACCCCAAAACCTAAAATGCAATAAAAAAAAAAAAAAAAAAAGAGACACGATCTCAGTATGTTGCCCAGGCTGTCGTGCAGTGGCTATTTACAATCACAGTCATAGGACACTACAGCCTCAAATTCCTGAGCTCAGGTGATCCTTCTGCCTCAGTTTCCTAAGTAACCAGCAATATGGGTACATGCCACCATACCTGGTTCAGTAAACATTTTTTCTGTGATGCCATAAGCTTGAGCCTAAAAGACTGTGTCTTCTTAAAATTGTATTCAATAATCAAAGCATAGAGAATTTTCAGCACTTTTCCATAGGTTCCTTGTAAATATTTTGTCTTTTCTTTCCTTGGACCTACTTACCAGTCACTTGGAGAAGACTGCCAGATATTTGGAATTATAAATACCAATAAATAAAACTGAAACTCTCTTCTAAAGGAGCAAATATCTGGCTCAGAAACAGTTATTATTACAATTGAGAGATAGGCATACGACTTCATAAAACCATTTCACAGTATTTTCTCATTTTTTAAAATAGTTAAGCTAATGCACATGAAGGAAAAAATCACACCATCCTTATCCTTGGACTTGAAACTGGGAGAAAGATTTGTGTGGTTGTTTCCTAACTCAACTTCTGATATTTACATTGTGCAGCTGTGTAATTTTCTACTACTTATTTTCTGACACTGGGATAGGAAAAACACAAACATGAAAATGAAAAACTATATCTACAAGCCTACACTACTACCTGTGCTCTTCACATTTCTGATTTGATATACATCATTATAGTTGTGAAAATCATACTGCGAAGGAGAGGTACTAGGTGTGTGGCCTGTGCATCGTATTTTGCCTTACTCGAGATTGGTATTTGAGCGGTAGGGAACTAGATGTAAATATCCTAACTGACCTTGGATATTTGTTTCAGTGCTTATTGCCTAACTCAAGGCACCTTATCAACTTTAAGCCTGAGTTTGCTGTTTTAAGTAGAAACCCATGTTTCAGCCACTGGTTGTCAACCTTAGTTCAAATCCTTAGATCTTTTAGTTAATAGACCTTCCTTCCAGATTCTGATAATTATTTCCAATGTTTTTACATAATTATGAATTTTTTAACTTTTTCTATATATTCATAGATAATTTAATAAGAAAGTAGGAAAGAAGAGGGTATGAACTAGGTTACACATACATCATTTTAAAGTGATTTCCTGAATGTTCTCAAATGTGGGCTTCTGACTCTTCGCTTACTGGTCATTTCTATCATACCTTACTTATCTTTCACTGTCTATCTATCTATCTGTCTATCTATCATCTATCTAGCCACCTATTATCTATCAATCTGTCTATGTATCTATTTATCTTTAAATTTTTATTTAAAATAAAACTCCAAAACTGTCATTACCCCAAACTGAAAACCTGAACCTTTTGAGTAACTCCCTATTCCCTGCTACCAAAAATTGCTGGTAACCACAACTCTCCTTTCTGTCTCTATGAATTGAATATTTTAGGAAACTCTTATAAGTGGAATTATACAATATTTGTCTTTTTGTGCCTGCCTAATTTCATTTAGTAAAATGTGTCTACGGTTTACCCATATTTCATTGTATAATTTATTTTTTAGACAAAATAATATTCTATTGTGTATATATGCCACATTTAAAAAAATCTATTCATCCATCAATAGACATTCAGGCTGTTTCCAGATTTTGGCTATTGTGAATAACACTGCTATGAATATTGATGTATAAATATCTGTTCAAGTCACTGCTTTTAAATCTTTTTTATATATACCTAAATGTGGAGTCACTGGCTCATAAGATAATTCTATGCTTAATTTTTTGAGGAACCACCATAATGTTTTCCACAGTAGCTGCATAATTGCAGATTCCCACCAACAATGTACAGGCGTCTCAGTTTTTCCACATCTTTGCCAATATTTGTTATTTTCTGTTTTGTTTTGAATAATAACCACTTCAATGGGTATGAACTTGTATCACATTTTGGTTTTGATTTGCATTTCATTTATGATTATTGTGCTTGGGCATCTTTTCGTGTCTTTATTGGCCAGTTGTATATCTTTTTAGGAGAAATGTCTATTCAAATAATTTGCTCATTTTTTAATAGAGAATTGTTGTTGTTGAGTTGTAGTATATTTTGCTGAAGGAATCCCTTTAGTAGTCTTTTAGAGTTGTTCTAGTGGTATGAAATTATTTCAACCTTTTAAAATCAGGGAATGTCTTCATTTCTCTTTTGTTTTTGTAGGAGAGTTTTGACAGTTATAGAATTTTTGGTTGACAGTTGTTTTGGGGGCTTCCACAGTTTTACATGAGAAATATCATGTTTTATCATATTGGTAATCCCTTGTATGTGATGTTTCACTTTTCTCCTGCTGTATTTATTTTTCTCTCTGTATCTCTTTTACCAGTTTGATGATAATATGGCAATGTGGGTCTCTCTGAGTCCATTCTACTTGAAATTCATTTACATTAGCTTTATAGATTCATATCTTTCATGAAATTTGGGAAGTTTTTAGCCATTATTTATTCATTATATTTTTCTTCCCCTCTTTCTCTCTTCTCTTTTCTGGAACTTCTAAAATGTGTATGTTGCCTCACTTGATGGTATTCCACAGGCATCATTAAGCTTGGCTCACATTACTTTGTTTTTTTTATCTTTCCCCTTGGAGTCAATAATTCTAACTGTACAGTCTTCAAGTTCACTTATTCTTTCTTCTGTCTGCTCAGGTTTGCTGTTGAACCACTCTCATGAATTTTTTATTCTATTTTTTACAATTTATAGCTCCAGAATTTGTTTTATTTCTTCTCATAATTTCTATCCCTTTATTATATTTTCACTTTGTTTATATATTGTTTTCCCTATTTTTCTTAGTTCTTTGCCCATGTTTCCTTTAGCTCTTTGACTATATTTAAGACAGCTGTTTTACAGTAATTTTCTAGTAAGTTTCATGTCTGGACTTCCTCAGGTATAGTTTCTTTATTTTATTTCTTTAAATAGGCCATACTTTGCTGCCTGTTTATACATCTTCGGTTTTTGTTGTTGTCATTTTGTTTAAACACTGAACATTTTAATATTATAATGTTGTAACTATGGAAATCAGATTATCCACCTTCCCCAGGGTTTATTCTTTTGTTTTGTTGTTGTTGTAGAAGGCTATAGTAGTTCTTTTGTTTAGTGACTTTCCCAAACTATTTTGTAAATTCTATATTTATTGCTATGTGTAAGTTACTTCCTTATGTACATGTTTCCTTGATATTTGACAGATAGTTCCTTTAATGCCAGGAGCTAAAAAAGATCCAAAGAACAAGGAGCAGACTAAAAAGACCCACTTCTCTTAGTCTTTTTAGGTTTGCTTTGTACAAAACCACTCCCTCCATACTTAACCATGACTGAACTGACCTTAAGAATCAGTCTTCATTCATAGCATAGCATCATCTCAGGTCTTTTCTCAGCATGCATGTGGCTTTCTAAATTTCTCTGTATGTGTGAGTCATTTATTTTTTTTTAATTTAAAATTTTTCTTTATAGATTTAGTGGGTACAAGAATGGTTTTGTTACATGTATTACCTAATGGTGAAGTCTGGGCTTTTATTATAACCATTATCTAAATAGTGTACATTGTATACATTAAGTAACTTCTCAACCCTCATTTTCTTCCTCCCACTCTTCCAAGTCTCCCATGTCTATTACTCCACTTTCCATATAGGTGTGTACACATTATTTAGCTCCCACTTATAAATGAGAACATTTAGTATGTGACATTCTATTCCTGAGTGATTTCACTTAAAATAATCACCTTTAGTTCCATCCATGTTGCTGCAAAAGACATATTCTTTTTATGGTTTGCGTAGTGTGTGTGTGTATATATATATATGTGTGTGTGTGTGTGTGTGTGTGTGTGTATATATATATATATATATATATATATATATATATAAATGTTCCATATATAAACATATATAACATTTTCTTTCTCCAATCATTAATGATCACTTAGGTTGGTTCTATATTTTTACTATTATGAACAGTGCTGCATAAACATACAACAGTACATGTATTTAATAAATAATGATTTTTTTCTTTTGAGTAGATATCCAGTAGTGGCATTATTGTTTGGAAGGATGCTTCTGTACAAAGTGAATCTACAAAGATGAAGAGAGTGGGTCTTTTTAGCAGTGAGATCAAATGGTAGTTCAATTTTTAGTGCTTTAAGAAAGTTCCATACTGCTTTCCATAGAATTTATACTAGTTTACATTCCCAACAAGAGTGTATAAAGGTTCCCTTTCCTCTGTATCCTCAGCAACATCTGTTATTTTTTGAATTTTTTAATAATAGTCATACTGGATGGTATTTCATCGTGGTATTTTATTGTGGTTTTAACTTGTACTTCTCTAATGAATAGTAATGTTGAGCACTATTTCACATGCTTCTTAGCCATTTGTATTTCTTATGAAAATTATCTGTTCATGTCCTTTGCCCACTTTTAAATGGGGTTCCTTAGGTGTTTTTGTTGTTGTTGAGATATTTGAGTTCCCTGTAGATTCTGGGTATTAGTACTTTAATGAATGCATGGTTTGCAAATATTTTCTCTTGTTCTGCAGCTTATCTGTTCACTCTGTTGATAATTTCCTTTGCTGTGCAGAAGTGTTTTCATTTAATTAAGTCACATTTGCCTATTTTTATTTTGTTTCATATGCTTTTGAGGTCTTAATCATGAATTATTTGCCAAGGTTAATGTACAGAAGAGTATTACCTAGGGGTTTTTATTCTAATATTTTTATAATTTCAGGTATTATATTTAAGTCCTTAATCCATATTGAGTTCATTTTTGTATATGGTAAGAGATGGGGGGGTCCAGTTTCATTTTTCTGAATGTGGCAATCCAACTTTCCTGGCATCATTTGTTGAATGGGGTGTCTTTTCCTCCATGTATGTTTGTGTAGAGTTTGTCAAATATCAGTGGCTGTAGGTATGTGGCTTTATTTCTGGGTTGTCTATTCTTTTTCATAGACTTACGTGTCCATTTTTATATCAGCACCACATCATTTTGGTTACTATAGCCTTGTAGTATAATTTGAAGTCAGGTAATGTGATGCCTTCAGCTTTGTTCTTTGTGCGTAGGATTGCTTTGGCTATTTGAGCTCTTTTTTGATTACCTATAAATTTCAGGATTGTTTTCCTAATTCTGTGAAAACTGTTGTTGGTCTTTTAATAACAATCACATTGAATGTATAGAATTTTGGGGCAGTATGGTCCTTTTAATGATATTGATTCTTCTGATTATACAGGTCCTTTTAAATGTATTAATTTCCCAAAAGTCTTTCCTCTTTTGGGTGAAATATACTTAAGTGGACTATTGTATGTTTTTTTCATAATATTTTGCCCCACATTTCTCCTGGATATTTCAGACTGTAGAATTTTTTTTGCAAAGCCTGCCACTTTGTCAGCCTGACCTCTGAGTTAAGTGAAACAAGGATGATTATCTTGTGTCTGTCCTTCAAGTATTCTCCAGACAGGATAGAACAGGCATGTGTAATAATTTGTGAATAAAGTCTGTTCTGCTCCCTTTGTATCCTGAAATCAGTCTCCCACACTGGGAATGTAGGCTTCCTTCTTCAAGACTGTTATCATACTAGAGAGAGAGCATGCCAAAGGCTACTAAAAATGCCACAGAGTTTTTTGTTATGAAATCGCCCTTTCCTTGATGCACTGTTCTCTTAGTTTCTCTAAATCTTTGACAGCTTTCCAGAGTTCTGAGAAGGTTAGATCTGGTATATTCTGTTTTATAAATTAAAAATAAAAATATGTGGGGCAATGAGAGCTTGGATTGCCAAATAGGATATTTTGCTGTCATAATTCCCTATTGCAATTCTTTTTAAGGTTCACTTTCCCATACTTGTGTAATAAATTTGGCACCAAATTAGCCTGTGAGTTCTTTTAACATGACCCTAATAGTTTTTGTAGCATAGTCACTATTTTATATGATAATATGTGCCTGACTTGGAATCAGCCAATTCTTTAAAATACTTTTCTTTTGATGGACATGGTGTTTCAAGTCCACAATGTCAATGTTAGAGTGCTTAATGACTCATGTTTAACTAATGGTTCTAGGGCTTTCCATGAATAGAGCTGGAGGAGATAGTTAGATATGTCACTAGACAGAGATAATACCTCACAAGTCCATATGTATACTTTCTATTCCAATTCAGGGTTACATCATTTTTATTTACCATAATCGATATCATATCTTTATCTATTTTCTTCTATTCCCTACAAGTTTCATGTGCTATTCTCAGTTCAAGTCAGCTGTATTTCTAGTGAATGTTTTTTGTCTATGTGTTCTCAGGTTAATTAAATGCCCTGTTGCTTCCTTTTGCTTTATTCTGCACAATTCTTGATATGATGCTATTGTTACCATGTTGGTATTCATTATGCTCATCTGCTTGTAGTTTAGAATTGTGGTAATATCTTGTTACCTACTTTGTTGCAAGTGTGATGCATGAGTTTTTAATTTTGATATTTAGCTGTTATGTTTATTTCTGAGAATTTAGAGATTCAAAATCTGTGCTGCTGTTGTCACCATGTTTTCAAATCCTTTCCTGTAATTATCATTTTGTATTGAAGCAAATTGGCATACAGAGAGATTAAGTGACTCACTCAGTGTTACAGTGACTTGCTCAGTGTTACAGAGTAATTATCAAGAACAAATTCAAGTCCAAGGAATTTAACTAGAGATATAAGTTTAAGTTCTACTCTCTGCTGCCTCATCAATACAGTACATCTTTATCACTACCTGGGAAGAGAACTATTTTTCATCTTTCTTGTGCCTATGAATTTATATAAAGGAGATTTTGTTTCTCTTTGACTGGGGAAGGGAGAAGTGGAGAGGAACCTAGGGGAGAATATTTTCAGTTTATCTCTCCATTCCTTCACTCTCCTTCTTGAGGACTATTTTTTAACCAAAAACCAAAATAAATATGTAGAAAAATCATGGCAAACTTATCTAAAGCTCTTTGGTCTCTCTTTCTTTTCTGTCTTGGACTGCCTATGCCGAGGCAAGGTGGACTTCAAATGTGCTTGCAATCTTTATAAGTAGATCAGTCCTGGTGTCTTCCTCTTGCAAGCCCAGCTACTATTTTGTTATTTTTCTAATTTATTCACCTGAACCAATAAAGTATGTCTACCTTTTACTAGAAGCCAGTTATCTCAAAAATTGGTTGTGATGAGAGAGTAGGAGGCCAAATTTTAGCTTTAGAAACAAATCTAGTTTTCAAATCTAGACTTATCACAGATAAAGCTGAATATTTGTAACCCCATTTGGCTTCTTGTGCTCTTACTGAATCCAGCAAAGGGATAAATGTTTGTGACATGAAACAACACTATTACCAAATACAGCATCATAGAATTCTAGTTGTTGAGAGGAATTTTTACTCTTGTCTTATCTAACCAGTTGTATAATAATCCACATCCTGTACGCCATATACAGGGGGCCAACTGTTCAATATATCCTCTTTTGAACAATTGTAATTACTTAAGTAAAAATAGCTGGTTTTACCTTTCCAAGTATTTCTTGGTTTTCCTATTGCTAATAAGCGTAGAAACAGTACAGTGTAATGGTTAAGAGCCAGAACATTATATTAGATGCACGTACAGCTTTCAGACCTTTGATGAAGTACCTCTAGATTCTGTTAACCTCATGTCTGTATCATTAAAATAGGGCTTATTGTAGCTTTCTAATAATGTTCTCATGAGATTTAAATCAGATCATATATATAAAACTCATAGTAGTTCCCAAGGTAAGGGATGAAAAATATTTGTTTCCCTTTATTTTCTCACTAGAAATTGGTATTAATTTTCCTATGGACCAGCATCATTACCTAGGAGTGTGTGGCTATGATATGCTGCCTTACACTGTAAGAAGACAGTAATATTCAATAGAAGAAACTGTATCCATGGAACAGCAAAAAGGCCAGATACTGTTCAAGATATGTAACACAAAAATATAGCTGGTAGGGAAGAAACAAGCTGAAATAAGGCCCAAATTTAGAAGCAAGTTCAGACAAAAGAGTAATATAGGCTTCACTACCAAAAGAAGTGTTGACAGTGCCATGGACCTAGAGGTAGAATCAACAGCAGCTCCAAATTCAGGTTAGATCAGAACACAAGTAGAGAAAGAACAGAGAGATATCAAGTTACCCAGAGCAACTGGGAGTCCTGATCCATTAAGAGGCACCTGGATATCTTGCCTGGAAACTGAGTACCTCAAGTGGAAATTCCTCAGAAGCTCCAGGAATATGCAAAGGCTGTTTTGTGGTTGTACACTCATTTTCCTTCTCATTGTGGCCATGGGACTTACCATGAAGCATCAAAGCAGAGAAGAAGAAGTACATCTTATAAAGTAAGAAACCCCAGGACAGAAATGAGAAGGGCCTAAATCTAACACAATGTTCACTGTTATTCTACCCCTTGGTTTACAGATGGCAGGATATGAAGGTTTTATAGATGTATATTTCTTGAAACAAATAGGGAATCATTAAAGTCTTGGAAATCTTTGTTAAATGGAAATTTCCATCACAACCATTCAAGCTATGTTTACTTTGACATAAGAGCTAGGCTACACTTTTGGTGAAGCACAGCAACAACATATGAGGCCTATAAGTTACTTTAATAGAATCATAGTAGGCTGTGGTGTTTCAGTCTGTAGTTGTAAACATTTGCACAAGCCAGGCTTTCATATAGTACAAGTAGGTAGTTCCATACATGGTGAGCTTGGAAGTACCCTACTGCCAACAGATTTTCCATCTGCTTGCTGAAAACAAAATTATTTAGCTAGTGATAGCATCTTGTTCCTTAAGAAGAGAGATGCTATGAAATAAACAACAAATAAGAATGGGATAAAAGGAGAACAGGACAGGATAAAATCAGAAAGCCCAGGGTGTGGTGGGTATTAAATGATGGACAAGGGATTGAGTGTTATAATTCACTTGAAACAAGGAGGAGGCCTAAGGGGTGCATACATACACACACACACACACACACACACACACACACACACACACACACACACACACACACACCCACACACCCTTTACCTTTTCTCTTTGAGTTGAACCTATCAGTTATTTTTCCATTTGTATGGCAAGGCAGAGTCCATTGTAATCTATCAATAACCTAATAGTGGGCACCTGCTGAGCCAAAACCTGTAGTACAAATGTTTTCCAACTTTCAAACATAAGGTCTTTACTCTTGCAGACCAAAAGCCTGGCATACAACTTATGTTTCAACAGTTTAAGTGGTGTGTAACTTTCCAGGCCAGGCTTCCAGAGCCTATTTGGTTGCTAAGCAGTAAAACTAATACCATAAGCTTCAGAGGTAAAATCCAAAGCCAGTGGACAATTTAGAGACGCAGAGAGGAAGTCCAGGAAGAAGAAAAAGTAAGCAAAAGAGTACAGAGTATGGAGAAGAAAAGATGATTGAAAATGAAGCATCAGATCTCATTGCTAGAACCCATAAGTCTGCTGCCTATATACACTCTGGCTTCTCATTCTTTTCAGTCTATTCTCTACCTTCTTTCTGGAATGATAGAAGAAAACTATTAGTAAAACTATGATGCTCTACTGCTTATAAGTTGTGTCACTGGAATGAAATTCTAGAGTTTGCAAAATCCAATGTGATTTAGATTCTACTTACATATTTAATGTAATGATTCATTCACTCCTCCAAAGAAATCTGGTTTTCTTTGAAATTCTTGAAGATGCCAAGTTCTTACCTATAATAGTCTTATTCTAACCAAGCAAGAATAGGGATGAGAGAAAGTGATATTCATACAAACTGCTATCCACCCTTCAAGTTTTAGCTTAATTTGCTTTAATCAATATTGTTTTTATTGATACCCCATCCTTAAGCCCCTAATCTTGATCATTATTTTTTATTATATACTCTTAGAACATCCTTTCTTTTATGGTGCTTATCAGAATTACATAGTTTTATGGCTAGTCTTCTATTTCCTGTTTTCCCTACTAATCTGTAGGCATCATTAAAACAGTAGCAGCACTGATTATTCACTGTTGTATTCTCAGCACCGAACCTAGTGCCTGGCTCAAAACTATATTGAATGAATGCATGCATGAAGAAATACATGGTCCAAATAAGAGGGTTTTTTTTTTAAACGTTATATATGCTATGTATGAGTCATGAAATTTCTAGTAAAACTTTAAAATAGGCACTAGAAGCCTGTCATACTAAAAAAAAAATCCTCTCTTCCAATATCCTAAGTGCACTTATGCTACTTAAAACCCACCTAATATTTTCCTCCTTTTAAATCAGTCCTACTAAGTGCTCCATATTCTGAAGTTTTTCTAACATTTAATTCTTTCTTCCGCTTATTGAGATCATATGTTCCCTTAAAAACTCCACATTACATTTTACGGGGTATCTCCTTTGAGGGTTATTCAGTGAAGATGTAGAGAGAGCAACAGGACGGTGGAGGGGAACAGAAAGCATCTGATGAACATCGGTTTATATAGGTTAATGTTGTGTTCATTGACAGACTCCAAAACAGTTATTGCTGTAGAACAGGTATTGACATATTCTTATTGTAAATAGTCAGATAGCAAACATGTTCAGCTTTTCAGGATATACATTCTTAGTTAAGCTACCAAATTCTGCTGTTGTAAAAGAAAAGCAACTACAGTTAATATATAAAGTGATAGGTGTGGCTGTGTTGCAATAAAATATTATTTACAAAAACAAATAGCAGGCTGCTCTTGTCTCAAAGGCCATAGTTTATCCACTCCTGCATGTAGAGAACTATTGACCAGACCAGCTTTACGTGATTTAGACATGCCTCAGCTGAGGGGCTATCCCTTGAGGAAGAATTCCTTAATGGCAAGGTCAGATGGAACATCTGAGAACTGACAGACACCGAGAAAATAGCTATCAGGCCTTTTTTTCCTCTCTGACACAAACCTTATAAATGAGTAATGTATCAGTGGAGGAGTTGTCAATCTATTGTACCATTTCAAACCCTGACCTTTCTACAGCAAGTGTAATTACAGGTAAAACACTATTCGATTAATATATCAAGGGATCTGAACTTTTATATCTTATTTTTGTGTATGTAAATTGGATTTCTACAGAACTAAACAGTACTTGAAACCCTTCAGGCATATCACAAGCTTGGGAACAAATATATTCAACTTACTGCTGTGTTTTTTTCCTGTGAAGAATCAAAGAAGAAAGAAAAAGATACGGAGTTGGTTAGTTATTTAGGAGCTCTGTGAGACAAGAAAGGTCATGCTAGGGAACATTACAGAAGATGAACCAGTTCAGATGATGGTGGTGAGTTAATCTAGGGCCATGTGGCATAAATTTACATAATTGAGTCTAGAATATTACCTTGGGCTCTGAGCCAGATGTTACCCCTTCAAAACAGGCACTAGATGCTGCAGGAGATATCCCTTTGCCAAATGGCATTATCCATGAACAAAACCCTTTCTACTCCCCTTTGCTGGATATTGGAGTATCTTCTTGTGGAGTGTTAGGAGCAAAACCAACACAAGAAATTTAAAGTATAAACACATCTTCCTAATTGGGCATTTATATTCTAGTTAATTAAGGATCTAGGGGCACCCTGACTTTGAGTACCAAAACTGAGCTAACATGTTTATGATGCTCTTCTGGTTGAATATGTCATAAAGCTTTAAAAAGTAGACTCTGGAATCACATAGCCTAAGTTCAAATCCTGGTTACTCACTTACTATGGAACCTTGAACCTACTACCTAAGCTCTCTGGATCTTGGTTTCTAAAACTCTAAAATTAGTTAAGTTGAAATAATGCGTGGGAAGTGCTTAGTTTACTACCTGGCATGCAGCTCTCAATATGTTACCTATTAATATTATTGTTTTCCTTTTTACCTTCCTATGCTATTACCAATGTGAAAGTGAGAGTGTGTGGAATAGTATAAAGAAAGCGGTTTGTTTTGTAAAACAGGAATAACTTTACGAATACATTATGAATGGAAAGAATAATAAACATGAGGATCCAATCTAACTAAATATTAATTCTTGCCTTAAATCTGGCTGGACCTTGAAATAACTAATTTTTTAAAATTTAAAATATTTGCATTTTAATAGCTTTTGTGGTACTAGTGGTTTATTGTTGTTGCTGTTATATGAATGAATTATGGAGTGGTGAACTCTGAGATTTTAGTGCACCCATCACCCGAAAAGTGTACACTGTACCTAACAGGTAGTTTTTATCCATAGTCCTACTCCTACCCTCCTCCTTCTGCATCTCTAAAGTCCATTATATCATTCTTATGCCTTTGTGTTCTAATAGCTTAGCTCCCATTTATAAGTGAGAACACACGGTTTTAGATTTTTATTCCTGTGTTACTTCATTTAGGATAGTAACTGTCAGCTCCATCCAAGTTCCTGTAAGATACATGATTTTGTTCCTTTTTATGGCCGAGTAGTATTTCATTTTATTTATATATATATATATATATATATAAAGAAAATATCATATATATATATATGATATTTTCTTTATTTATTAGTTGATGGGTATTTAGGTTGGTTCCACATTGTTACAATCATGAACTGTGCTGCTATAGACACACATGTAAAAACGTCTTTTTCATATAATGATTTCTTTTCCTTTGGGTAGATACCCAGTAGTGGGATTTCTAGATTGAATGGTAGAACTACTTTTAGCTATTTAAGAAATATATACTGTTTTTCTTAGAAGTTGTATTAATTTATATTCTATCCAGCAGTGTAAAACATTGCCTTTCCACCACATTCCCGCCAACATCTATTATTTTTCTCTGTTTTGATTATGGGCATTCTTGCAAGAGTAAGGTTGTATCCCATTGTGGTTTTGATTTGCATTTCCCCAATCATTACTAATGCTGAGCACTTTTTTCATGTTTATCATCCATTTGTATATACTCTTTTGAGAATTGTCTATTCATGGCTTTTTCCATTTTTTCTTAATTGCTTTTTTAAAATTTTTATTTCACTAGGTTTTTGTAGGACAGGTGGTGTTTGGTTACATGGATAAGTTCTTCAGTGATGATTTCTGAGATTTTGATGCATCCATCACCTGAGAAGAGTACACTGTACCCAATAAGTAGCCTTTTATCCTTCACTGCCCTCCCATCCTTACCCCAAATCCTCAAAGTCCATTGTAAAATTCTTATGCCTCTGCATCTTCATAACTTAGTTCCCACTTGTGAGTGAGAACATAGAATTTCTGGTTTTCCATTCCTGAGTTACTTCACTTAGAATAATAGTCTCCAATTCCATCCAAGTTGCTGCTACTGCCATTATTTCATTCCATTTTATGGCTGAATAGTATTTCATGGTGTGTGTGTGTGTATTACATTCTATTTATCCACCCATTGACTGGCATTTAGGCTAGTTTCATATTGTTGCAATTGTGAATTGTGCTGCTATAAACATGGATGTGTAAGTGTCTTTTTCATATAAAGACTTCCTTTTCCTCTGAATAGATACTCAGTTGTGGAATTGCTGAATCAAATGATAGATCTACTTTTAGTTATTCAAGGAATTACCATACTGTTTTCCATAGTGTATGTACTAGTTTACATTTTCACCAACAGTGTAAAAGTGTTTCTGTTCACTATATCCATGCCAATATTATTATTTTTGATTTCTTTTATTATGGCCATTCTCACATGAGTAAGGTGGTAACTCACTGAGGTTTTGATTTCTATTACACTGATCATTAGTGATGTTCAGCATTTTTTAGATATTTCTGTTCCATTGGTCTATTTGCCTACTTTTATACTACTACCATGCTGTTTTGATAACTATAGTCCTTTAATATAATTTGAGGTTGGGTAATGTGATGCCTCTTGATTTGTTACTTTGCTTAGGATTGCTTTGGCTATTCTGGCTCTTTTTTTTATTCCATATGAATTTAATAAGTTTTTTTCTAATTCTGTGAAAAATGATGTTGGTATTTTGATGGGAATTGCATTAAATCTGTAGATTGCTTTTGGCAGTATGGTCATTTTTGCATGTTGATTCTTTCAATCCATAAGCATGGGATGTGTTTCAATTTGTGTCATCTACGATTTCTTTCTGCAGTTTATTGGAGTTTTTCTTGTAGAGATCTTTCACCTTCTTGGTGAAATTCCTAGGTATATTCCTAGGCATTTTCCCTTTTTTGCATCTGTTGTAAAAGGAAATGAGTTCTTGATTTGATTCTCGGTTTGGTTGTTGTTGGTGTATACCAGTGCTGCCAATTTGTGTACATTGATTTTGTAATCTGAGATGTCACTAAATTTGTTTATAAAGTCCAGAAGTCTTTTGGAAGAGTCCTAGGATTTTCAAGGAATATAAGCATAGCATCTTTAAACAGCAATAATTTGACTTTCTCTTTTTCAATTTGGATTCCCTCTATTTCTTTATCTTGCTTAATTTCTCTGGCTAGGACTTCCAGAACTATGTTGAATATGAGTCTGGTGAAAGTGGGCACACTTGTCCTTTTCTTCTTCTCAGGGGAAATGCTTTCAACTTTTACCCATTCAGTATGATATTGATTTATATGATTTGTCATATATGGTTTTTAATTATTTGAGGTAAATCCCTTTTATGCCTAGTTTGTTGAGAGTTTTTATCATAAAGGAATGCCAGATTTTGTTGAATGCTTTTTCTGCATCTATTCAGATAATTTATTTTTGTTTTTAATTCTGCTCATGTGATGTATTACATTGATTGAATTTTGTATGTTAAGTTATCCCTGCCTCCATCGGATGAAACCGACTTGATCACAATGTATTATCTTTCTGATATGCTGTTGGATTTAGTTAGCTAGTATTTTGTTGAAGACTTTTGCTTCTATGTTCATCAGGGAAATTGGTCTGTAATTTTCTGTTTTTGTTGTGCCCTTTCCTGGTTTTAATATCAGGGTGATAATAGCTTCATATAATGATATAGGGAGGATTTCCACTTTCCAAATCTTTTTGAATAGTTTCAGGAGGATCAGTACCAATTCTTCTTTGAATGTCTGGTAGAATTCATCTGTGACTCCATCTGTTCCTGGATTTTTTATTTGTTTGCCATTTTAAAATTACTGATTCAATCTCACTGCTTGTTACTGGTCTGTTCAGGGTTTCTATTTCTTCCTGATTTAATATAGTCAGATTATATGTCACAAGGAATGTATCCATTTGCTCTAGTGTATCTAGTTTGTGCACATAAAGGTGTTGATAGTAGTCTTGAATGATATTTTGCATTTCTGTGGTGTCAGTTGTAATGTCTCCAGTTTCATTTCCAATTCAGGCTATTTGGATCGTCATCTTCTTCTTCTTCTTCTTCTTCTTCTTTTTTTTTTTTTTAGAAGGTTCTGGCTTGTTTACCCAGGCTGGAGTGCGGGCACAACCTCAGCTCAATGCAGCCTCAACTATCCAGGCTCAAACAATCCTTCCATCTTAGGTTCCCATGTAGCTGGGGCTGCTGGCACATACCTACCACACCTGGTTAATTTTTTCCTTTTTTGTACAGATGAGGTTTTGCCATGTTGCCCATGCTGGTCTTAAACTCCTGAGTTCAAGTGATCTGTCCGCCTTGGCCTCCTAAAGTGCTGGGATTACAGGTATGAGACACTGTGCTGGGCCTCCTCTCTTCTTTCTTTGATTAATCCAGCTAATGATCTATCTATTTAGTTAAAATAAAACAGATTTTTATTTTATTCATCTCATGTAATTTTCCTTTGAAATTCCTTTAATTCTGCTCTGACTTGTTATTTCTTTTCTTCTGCTAGATGTATATTTGTTTTGTTTTTGTTTTGCTAGTTCCATGAGGTATGACATTACACTTTCAATTTGTGCTCTTTCAGACTTTTTGATGTAGGCATTTCACACTGTAAACTTTCCTTTTAGCAATCTTTTAGCTGTAACCCAGAGGTTTTGATAACTTGTGTCATTATAATTGAATTTGAAGAACTTTTAAATTTCCATCTGAATTTTATCATTAAGCTAGATGTCATTCAGGGACTGACTGTTTGATTTCCATATATTCATAAAGCTTTGAATGCTCCTTTTGGAGTTAATTTCTAATATTATTCCTCTGTGGTCTAATAAGATGATAAAATTTTAATTTTTAAAAATTTATTGAGACTTGTTTTGTTGCCTATCATATGGTCTATCTTGGAGAATGTTTCATGTGCTGATGAGAAGAATGTATATTCTGCAGTTCTTGGGTAAAATGTTCTATAAATATCTGTTGTTCTAGCATGTCATTTAAGTCCACTGTTTATTTGTTGATTATCTGTCTTGAAGATCTGTCTAGTGCTGTCAGTAGTGTATTGAAGATTCCCACTATTATTATGTTGCTTTCTAAATCATTTCTTAGGTCGAGTAGTAACTGTTTTATGAATCTGTGAGCTTCAGTGTTAGATGCACATACATTCAGGATTGTAATGCCTTCTTATTGGACTGATTCTTTTTTTTAAATTTTTTAATTTACTTTAAGTTCCAGGATAGATGCACAGAACTTGCAGGTTTGTTACATACATATACAGGTGCCATGGTGGTTTGCTGCATCTTTCAACACATCATCTAGGTTTTAAGCACCACATGTATTAGCTATTTGTCCTGATGCTCTACCTCCCCTAGCCCCCTCAAAACCCGACAGGCCCCAGTTTGTGTTGTTTCCCTCCCTGTGTCCATGTTTTCTCATTGTTCAACTCCTACTTAGGAGAACATGCAGCATTTAGTTTTCTATTCCTGTGTTAGTTTGCTGAGGATGATGGCTTCCAGCTTCATCCATGTCCCTGCAAAGGATATGATCTCATTCTCTTTTTATGGCTGTATAGTATTACATGGTGTATATGTACCACATTTTCTTTATGCAGTCTAACATTGATGGGCATTTTGGTTGATTTGCTATTGTAAACAGTGATGCAATAAACATATATGTGCATGTGTCTTTAGAGTAGAATAATTTATATTCATTTATGTGTATACCCAGTAATGGGATTGCTGGGTCAAATGGTATTTCTGGTTCTAGATCCTATATGAACTGTCTTCCGCAGTGGTTGAAATAATTTACATTCCCACCAACAGTATAAAAGCATTCCAATTTCACCACAGCCTTGTCAACATCTGTTGTTTCTTGACTTTTTAACAATCACTACTCTTACTGGCATGATGTGGTATCTCATTGTGGTTTTTGACTTGAATTTTTCTAATGATTAGTGATGTTGAGCTTTTTTTCAAATGTCTGTTGGCTGCATAAATGTCTTCTTTTGGGAAGAAGTGTCTGTTTATATCCTTTGCCCACTTTTTGATGGGGTCTTTTTTTCTTCTTGTAAATTTGTTTAAGTTTCTTTCAAATTCTAGATATTAGACCTTTTTCAGATGAGTAGATTGCAAACATTTTTACACATTCTCTAGGTTGCCTGTTCACTCTGATGATAGTTTCTTTTGTTGTGCAGAAGCTTTTTAACATAATTAGATCTCATTTGTCAATTTTAACTTTTGTTGTAGTTGCTTTTGGTGTTTTTGTCATGAAATCTTTACCCATGTCTACGTCCTCAATGGCATTGCCTAGGTTTTCTTTTAGGATTTTTATGGTTTTGGATTTTAAATTTAAGTTCTTTAATCTATTTTGAATTAATTTTGTTTAAGGTGTAACGAAGGGGTCCAGGTTCAGTTTTCTGCATATGGCTAGCCAGTTTCCCCAGCACCATTTATTAAATAGGGAATCCTTTCCCTATTGCTTTTGTCAGGTTCATCAAAGATCACATGGTTGTAGATGTGTGCTGTTATTTCTAAGGTCTCTGTTCTGTTCTATTGGTCTATATGTTTGTTTTGGTACCGGTACCATACTCTTTTGGTTATTGTAGCCTTATAGTACAGTTTGATGTCAGGTAGTGTGATGCCTCCAACTTTTTCCTTTTGCTTAGAATTATCTTGGCTATACATGATCTTTTTTCACTCCATGTGAAATTTAAAGTAGGTTTTTTTCTAATTCTGTGAAGAATGTCAATAGCAGTTTGATGGGAATAGCATTGAATCTATAAATTACTTTAGGCAGTATGGCCATGTTTACAATATTGATTCTACCTATCCATGAGGATGGAATTTTTTTATTTGTGTCCTCTCTTATTTCCTTAAGAAGCGGATTGTAGTTTTCCTTGAAGAGGTCCTTCATATCCTCTGTTAGCTGTATTTCTAAGTATTGTATTATTCTTGTAGGAATTGTGAACAAAAGTTCATTTATGACTTTGTTTTCTTCTTGCCTATTACTGGTGTGTAAGAATCCTTGTGATTTTTGTACATTGATTTCATATCCTTAGACTTTGCTGAAGTTGCTTATCAACTTAAAGAGTTTGAGGAATGAGATGACAGGATTTTCTAAATGTAGAATCATGTCATCTCAAACAGAAACAATTTGACTTTCTCTTTTAGTATCTGAATACCTTTTACTTTTTTGTCTTGCCTGATTGTCCTGGCCAGAACTTCCAATACTATCTTAAATAGGAGTGGTTAGAGAGGGTATCCTTGTCTTGTGCTGGTTTTCAAAGTGAGTACTTCCATCTTTTGCACAGTATGACATTGATTATAAGTTAGTCATAAATAGCTCTTATTATTTTGAGGTATGTTTCATCAATACCTACTTTATTGAGAGTTTTTAACATGAAGGGATGTTGAATTTTATCAAAAGCCTTTCCTGCATCTATTGAGATAATGATGTGTTTGTCATTTGTTCTGTTTATGTATTACATTTATTGGTTTCCATATATTGAACGAGCCTTGCATCCCAAAGATGAAGCTGACGTGATTGCGGTGGGTGAGCTTTTTGATGTGCTGCTGGATTTGGTTTACCAGTATTTTATTGAGGATTTCCACATCAATATTCATCAGGTATATTGGCCTGAAGTTTTCTTTCTTTCTTGTGTCTCTGCAGGATTTGGTATAAAGATGATGCTGACCTCATAAAATGAGTTAGGGAGGAGTCCCTCCTTTTCAATTGTTTGGTATTATTTTAGAAGGAATGGTAGGTACCAGCTCCTCTTTGTACTTCTGGTAAAATTTAGCTGTGAATCCATCTGGTCCTGGGCTTTTTTGGTTGGTAGGCTATTAATTACTGCCTCAATTTCAGAATTTGATATTTATCTATTCAGGGATTCAACCACTTCCTGATTTAGTCTTGGGAGGGTGTATGTGTCCAGGAATTCATCCATTTCTTCTAGATTTTCTAGTTGATTTGAGTAGAGTTGTTTATAGTATTCTCTAATAGTAGTTTGTATTTCTATGGGGTCAGTGGTGATGTCTCTTTTATTGTTTTTTGTCTATTTGATTTTGTCTATGTGATTTTGCTCTCTTCTATTCCTTATTAGTCTAGCTAGTGGACTATCCTTTTTGTTATTTTTTTTTTTAAAAAAAACTCAGTTCATGCATTCATAGATTTTTGAAATGTGTTTCATGTCTCTATTTCCTTCAGTTCTGCTTAGATCTTAGTTATTTTTTGTCTTCTGCTAGCTTTTGGATTTGTTTGCTCTTGCTTCTCTAGTTCTTTTAATTGTGATGTTAAGGTGCTGATTTGAGATCTTTCTAGCTTTCTGATGTGAGCATTTCGTGTTATAAATTTCCCTCTTAATCCTGCTTTAGCTGTGTCCTAGAGATTTTGGTACATTTTCTCTTTGTTTTCATTGGTTTCAAAGAACTTCTTGATTTCTTAATTTCATTATTTAGCCACACATCATTCAAGAGCAGGTTGTTCAATTTCCATGTAGTCATGTGACTTTGAGTGGGTTTCTTAATCCTGAGTTCTAATTTGATTGCACTGTGGTCTCAGAGACTGTTTGTTATGATTTCAGGTCTTCTGTATTTGCTGAGCAGTGTTTTACTTCCAATTATGTGGTCAATTTTAGAATAAGCACCATGTGGCATTGAAAAGAATGTATATTCTGTTGATTTGGGGTGGAGAGTTCTGTAGGTGTTTATTATGTCTACTTGATCCATAATTGAATTCAAGTTCTGAATATCCTTAATTTTCTGTCTTCTTTATCTGTCTAATATTGACATTGGGGTGTTAAAATCTCCCACTGTTATCATGTGGGAGTCTAAGTCTTTCTGTAGGTCTCTGAGAACTTGTATTATGAAACTGGGTGCTCGTGTATTGGGTGCATATGCATTTAGCATAGTTAGCTCTTCTTCTTGAATTGATCTCTTTATCATTCTGTAATACCTTTATCATTTTTGATTTTTGTTTAAAATCCCTTTTGTCAGAGACTAGCATTGCAACCCCTGCTTTTTTTCTGCTTTCCAATTGCTTGGTAAATTTGCCTCTATCCCGTTATTTTGAGCCTATTTGTGTACTTGTACATGAGATAGGTCTTCTGAGTATAGCACACCACTTGGTCTTGATTCTTTACATAATTTGCCACTCTGTGTCTCTTAATTGGAGCATTTAGTCCATTTATATTTAAAGGATGTTGTTATGTGTGAATTTGATCCTGTCATCATAATGTTATCCAGTTACTCTGCACACTAGTTGATGCAGTTTCTTCATAGTGTCTTTTGTCTGTATATTTTAGTGTGTTTTTGCAGTGGCTGGTACCAGTTTTTCCTTTCCATATTTAGTGCCTCCTTCAGGAACTCTTGCAAGGCAGGCCTGGAGATGACGAAATGTCTCAGCATTTGATTTTCTGCAAAGGATTTTATTTCTTCTTCTCTTAGGAAGCTTAGTTTGGCTGGTATGAAATTCTGGGTTGAAAATTATTTTCCTTAAGAATGTCAAATATTGGCTCCCAATCTCTTCTGGCATATATGGTTTCTGCTGAGAGAGCCATGGTTAGTCTGATGGGCTTCCCTTCATAGGAGACCTGGACTTTCTCTCTGGCTATCCTTAACATTTTTTTCTTCATTTCAACCTTGGAGAATCTGGTGATTTTATGTCTTGGGGTTGATCTCCTCATGGGGTACCTTAGTGCTGTTCTCTTTATTTCATGAATTTGAGGGAGTTCTCCTCAATAATATCCTGACATGTGTTTTCCAACTTGGTTCCATTCTCCCTGTTTCTTTCAGATACTGCAATCAATTGTAGATCCAGTATTTTTTGCATAGTCCCATATTTCTCTTATGATTTGTTACTTTTCATTTATTTTTCTCTAATCTTGCCTGCCTACCTTATTTCAGCAAAATGGTCTTCAAACTCTGATATTCCTTCTTCTGCTTGATCGATTCAGCTATTAATACTTGTGTGTGCTTCAAGAAGTTCTACTGCTGTGTTTTTCAGCTCCATCAGGTCATTTATGTTCCTCTCTGAACTGGTTATTCTAGTTAGCAACTCCTGTAACCTTTTATCAAGGTTCTTAGCTTCTTGATATTTGGTTAAAACATGCTTTTTTAGCTCAGCAGAGTTTGTTATTACCCATTTTCTGAACCCTACTTCTATCTGTCCATCTCATCCTCCATCCGGTTTTGCACCCTTGCTGGAGAGGTGTTGCGATAATTTAGATAAGAAGAAGCACTCTGGCCTTTTGGGTTTTCAGTGTTTTTTCATTGATTTTCATCTTCATGAGTTTGTCTATTTTCAGTCTTTGAGGCTCCTCACACTTGGATGAGGTTTTTATGGGGACTGTTTTGGTTGATGTTGTTGTTGTTGCTTTATTTTTTTTCTTGCAGTGGTCAGGTCCCTCTTCTACAGAGCTGCTGTGGTTTGCTGGGGGTTCATTTTGGGCCCTATTCATCTGGTTCGCCCCTGCTCCTGGAGATGTCACTCATGGAGGGTGGAGAACAGCAAAGATGAGTGTCTGCTCTTTCTTCTGGGATTTCTGACCTCGATGAGAACTGACCTAATGCCAGTAGGAATACTCCTTTATAGGGTGTCTGATGACCCCTGTTAGAGGGTCTCACCCATTTGAGTGGCACAGGAAGTGGGACCCATTTAATGAGGTAGTTTGACTGTCCCTTGTTGGAGGGGATGTGCTCCCCAAATTTCTCAAACCTAGAGGTAGGAAAGACTAAGTCTGCTGGTCTCTGGAGACTATGCCCACCCTCCTAGAGGCTAAGGCCCAGGGAGATCAGAGTTCTGTCCCTGAGTCCCTGTCTGGAGTTGGAGTTCCTTCAGGGAAGCCCTGCCCAGTGAGGCAGGATGGCTCAGGGTAAGGCCTGAAGAGGCACTGTTCCCACAGTCTGTCACAGCTGATGTGTTGGGCTGTGAGGAATACCACTTGGGACCAAGCCGACCAGCCTCCTTGGCATCAGCAGGTGAAAAATATGCCCTAGAGCTATGGAGATGGCTGCCACCCTTCCCCTGCTTTGGGAGCTTAGTGCCTTAGGCAGCTAGCAGTCCCACTGTTGGCTGCTGCCCCTCCCCTGAGGAGCTAAGATGGCTTAGACAGCAGGCAGTTTCACCTTATCTGGGGAACTCAGCAGGCCTTAGCAGATTCTAGCTGAATAGCTGTTGAGTATTTGCATGGCTCTGTGGTTGGGACCCTAGATCCCTATGGCATGGGCTCCTGAATGGGATCTTCTGATCCATGGGTTGCACAGTTCCAAGGAAAAAGCATGGTTTCCCAGGCTGGGAGGCATGCTCACTCACTGCCTCCCTTGGCCTGGGTTGGGGGCTCCCCAGCTCCATATGACTCTTAGATAGGGTGCTGAACCACAGTGCTCTTCCTTCCACTCCATGGATCACGCCAGCTGCTTAGTCAGTCCTGATGACAGAACCTAAATACCTTTGATGCCTGTGCTGGATCTGCACACTGATTTTGTTCTTTTCAATGGGACCCTCTGATCCCCACTGCTTCTCGTTGTACATTTTGGTCCCACCCGCTCAAAATTGATTCTTTTATCATTATATAGTGACCATCATTGTATTTTTTTTTTTTTTTTTTACTGTTGTTGCTTTGAGGTCTGTTATTGTCTGATATAAGAAAAGCTACTCCTGTTCAATTTTGGTTTCCATTTGTGTGGAATATCTCCCCTCAACACAATTTTACCTTGAGTTTATAGAAATCTTTCCAATTTGGTGAGTCTCTTGAAGCCATCAGATATTTGGCTGGTAGTTTTTTTTTTTTAAATCTTTTTATCTATCCTGTGATTCTGTATAATTAAAGTAAAACATTTAGGCCATTTATGCTCAATGTTAATATTAAGATGTGAAGTAGTGTTATCTTTATCATGTTGTTACTTAGATGTTTTTTAAATTGTATTTTTGTTGTATGCACCCTGTGAGTTTTAAGCTTTCAAGAGGTTCTATTTTGATGCATATCAGACTTTTGTTTCAAGATCTAGAACTTTTCTTATCATTTCTCATAGTGCTGGTTTGGTAGTGACAAAATCCCTCACCATTTTTCTGAAAGTGAATTTATTTCTCTGTCATTTATGAGTCTTTAGTTTTGATGGATACAAAATTCTTGGCTGACAATTGTTCTGTTTAAAACGTGAAAAATAGAACCCCAGTCTCTTCTGGCTTGTAAAGTTTCTGCTAAGAAGTCTTCTGTTATTCTCATACGTTTACCTTTGCAGGTTACCTGATACTTTTGCCTTACTTCTCTTAGAATTATTTTCTTCATGTTGATTTTAGATAATTTGATGACTATATGCCTTGGTTAAAATCTTTTTGCAATAAATTTCCCGGGAGTTATTTGAGCTTCTTAACTTTGGATATCAAGGTCTCTAGCCAGACCAGGAAAGCTTTCCTCTATTATTTCCTCTAATAAGTTTTCCAGATTTTGTTTCCCTTCTCCCTCAGGAACACCAATTATTCTTAAGTTTGGCTGTTTCACATAATTCCATGTTTCTTGGAATTTTGTTCACCGATTTTGATTTTTTAAAAAAATTTTGTCAAATTGCATTAATTCAAAAGCCTTGTCTTTGAGCTCTGAATTTATTTTTTCTACTTGTTCTAGTCTTTTGTTAAAACTTTCCACTGCATTTTGTAATTCCCTAAGTTTGTGCTTTTTTCCAGAAATTCTGACTGATTTTTCTTTATTATATCTATCACTCTGTAAAGTTTTTTATTCATATCCTGAACTGCTTTTTAAATTTCCTTATGAGGGTTTTCATCTTTCTCTGATATCTCATTGAGTAGCTTAATAATCAACCTTCTGAATTCCTAATCTGGCATTTCAAATATTTCATCTTGTTTTGAATTCAAAGGGATAGCTAGTATGATCTTTTGGGGGTGTTATAGTACCCTGTTTTGTCCTATTACCAGAGTTACTTTTATGGTTCCTTCTTATTTGGGTAAGCTATTTCTTCTAAATATTCTGGAATTTATGTTTGATTTGACTGCTTCTTTTTTGTTTGCTTTTTAATTTCTTTTCTCCTTTTAAGAATATGGCTTTAATACTTATAGTTAATTATAGCCTAATTCAGTTCTTGGTGCTTTCAAGGGTAAAGCCTCTGTAAGAGTTCCTTGATTATAGAGAGTCTTGGTGGTGATATAGTTTGAATCTGAGTTCCCACTGGTATCTCATGTTCAATTGTATTCCTCAAGGTTGGAGATGGGGCGTGGTAGGAGGTAATTGAATCATGGGGGAAGTTTCTTATGGTTTAATACCATCTTTTTGCTGCCATTGTGATACTGGGTTCTCATGAGACCTGGTTGTTCAAAACTGTGGCATCTCTCCCCTCCCTCTTTCTTTTCCTCTAGAGATGTGAAATGTCTTGTTCCTCATTTGCTTTTTGCCATGATTGGAGGCTTACTGAGGCCTCCCAAGAATTAGAAGCCATTTTGTGTTCTGTACAGCCTGCAGCACTGTGAGCCAATTAATCCTCTTTTCTTCATAAACTACTCAGTCTATTTATAGCAGTGCAAGAATAATACAGGTGGTTTTCTCATATGCTGGTTGTCATAGCCATGTGCTCACTGCATGCAAGTTTACTGCTTCATAGGGGGTTGGAATGGTAAATGGCTCTTAAAGTCTGTCTCATTTCCCTGTGGTATGCACTATTTATTTATGTATTTATATGTCCCCAGTATTTCATTTAATGATTTGATGGTTCAGGCTTCAGGTTAGTAGGACAGCTGTACCTGGGTAGAAATTGGTTGTGGCTAAAGCAGGTAGGCAAATGTAATACCCAATGGTGGGCAGAGGTCCTACCTTGACAGAAGTGTCTGGAAAACCTCTCAGTGAGTCACAGTGAGGTCTTATTAGGGGGAAAGGTTGGAGCCACCTCAGTTCCCCTGCCAGGTAAACAGGAGGGTTACCTACTATTCAGACACATTTGTGTCCTAGTGCTCCAGTTATTCAGATCAGTTACCTCTTTTCATCTGCACGAATGTTGATGTTTCAAGTAGAGAAGAATTGTGACTCTGTCTCTCATTCAAGTCTGAAATTGGAGGACGCTCCTCCTAAGTGGATGCAGTCACATGGTCTAGTCCAGAAAAGCTGACTATAGTTGCACCCATGCCAAGCTCTCATGGGCAAAGCTCTAACGTGCTTGCAGTGTTGGACAAGCAGGGTAAGATGTCTCTTTCTCCATGACCCTTAAGGTGCACCAGAGTTTTCTGACTATTGGGTTAGACCTAAAATCTTTCCCTGTTGAGCCCAGCACTTTAATTATGCCTCTATGGAAAGATACTTTTCACCAGCAGAAAGATCTAGTACTCAAGGCCTGCCATTCAGATTCTTTTGTCCCACAAAAGTATTCTTTTAATGTGGTGCACTCCTACTTTTCCTAGGAGTGGGAGTCCCTGGAAGCCAGACTATTGTGAATGTCATTGCTCCTCTGGGTCTAGCTGCCCAGTGAAGTTTCCATACTTTAGGCTGGTGCAGGGAAATGTCTGCAGTGGATCCAGTGATGTGATCTGTCCTCAAGTCTTCCAGTAATGGGTAGTAGCACCAGTTCTAACGAGGATGGCAGGGGAGTAATGTAGACTCTGAGATTCCTTGGCTATTGAAACCCTTAGTGTGTTGGCTTTCATGATTGCCAGTTATACTAGTAATAAACTGGTCATGTGTACAGACTCAGGACCTCCTGGTTAGCCAGAGTGTTGTAGGAAGTGGTGATAGCTGAGACTATGCCGCCATTTTCTCCTTCCTGGGAGCAGTATTATCCTACCAGGAGATGTTGTAATGAACTTTGTTGGTTGGCCTCCAGCCGGGAGGTTGTACTTGTAAAAGAGCACCAGCTGCAGTAGTAGTAGTGGGAGTTTCGCTTGCCTTATGTCACCCAGGGTGGATACTCTGGTTTCTCGGGCAATGAGCAGGGCCTTATATAGCTCTTTCATATAGCTCCTGAGTTTCTGTCCTTTGTGTTAAGCTACCAGGGCAGATGGCAGGACAAAATTAGGTGGTGGCTTGGTCAATCACATTTGTGCTCTGAGTCTCCACGTACAGGGCAAGCAGTAGCCCTTGTGAATGTCAGCGGATAGGAGCAGTTCTCAGGCCACTCAGATGATGTTCCAGGGGGGAGTGTTGCTGCCTCTGCTATACAGAACAACAGTTCACACAAAGAGTGGGGAGTAGCAGGTGGTAGTAAGCTGCACATAAATCCCACACACTTGGTAAATTACATCCACTCATGCAGTGTTCCACTGGCAGCAGTGGGTTAAGTTCCAGGCATCTTGCACTAAGAACTCACAACTGCTCTGAGTCATAAGCTTCTCCATGGAGATAGCAACACAGCTTTCAGGCCACGCCTTTCCCTGTCCACTACAAAGCCAGGTGCCTGACTCCTGCACTTGTGGCTCCTGCACTCACAGATACAGCCTACTTTTCACTCGCTCTCACTATGGCCCTGGCAGAAGGAGTTCATCTCCACCCAAGGTTATATCATAAAACCCACTTGGGAGCTTCTTTCAACTTGTGAACACTGCCATAACTATTTGGCTGTCTTTCATAGAGTTATCTGTGAGAAACAGTAAGGAATGGTTTCCCTTAGTCCATGCTGGAAACTGGGAATGCATACAAAGGTCTTCCTGCCACTGCTTCTACTTTTATATTCCAAGATAGTCCGTAAGTCAGTTACTTGTGGTTAAGGCCTTTCTTGTGGCTTGGACTTTTAAGATCCTCAGTGGTGGTGTGTGTCCCAGATGTAGTGTCTCTTCCCTCACACTCTGGGGACTCACAGCCCTTTGTCTGACTCACTGTGTAAGCTGCAGCCTCCTACTTCCTTCAAAGTATCTGTAGGTTTCTTTGGTTTTCCTGTTCAGTTTCTGTGTCATTTTTTGAAAAAAGTTCACAGTGTGAATCTCTAGACACGGTTTTGTCCTTCTAAGTGGGAGAGGTATGTTAGCAAAGCCTGTAATCTACCATGTTGGAAACTAAAATGGAATAGTTTTAAAAATAGAACGTATTTTGTCTCTGTTTCCTAAGTTTTTCATATCACCCTGCACATATTGCAATGTCTCCCTGTCTCTTTTAATTCCTACTAATTGTTTTCTAACTTAATTTATTCATTCACAAAATTCTGAGTTTCATAACTCTTGAGACTGGGACCCTAAGGAAACAGAATCCAAGGAAGATGAACTACTCTCATCATGGAGTGAGCAGCTAGGCTGGGGAAGCAGAAGGAAGTCAAGGTAATAAATAGAGCTAGAGAATGCATCCACTTTTACACTGTTGTTGGGAGTGTAAATTAGTTCAACCATTGTGGAAGACAGTGTGGCGATTCCTCAAGGACCTAGAATTAGAAATTCCATTTGACCCAGCAATCCCATTACTGGGTATATATCCAAAGGATTATAAATC
>CAUYQU010055864.1:0-36275 GCA_963574635.1 Cheracebus regulus
AAAAAAAAAAAAAAAAAAAAAAAAAAAAAAAAAAAAATTCAGGGTCAGGAAATACAAAGGAGGGCTAAAAGAACTGCTGAAGATGAATGGAAATTAAGACTTCAAAAAGATCATGGGGCATGCGGTCCTAGATGAGACCTAGGGCATGGTGGGAAAAGCTGAAGGGGCGTGTAGTCTCAATGGATGAAATCTGAGTGCGGACTCTGGATTCCACACTTTATTGGTATTAACTCCTGATTTTGAAAACTACACTGTGGTGATGTAAAAAAGTGTCCGTGTTAGGAAATGCACCCTGAAGTAGTAAATTGGCATTATGTCTTCAACTCTCAGCTTACTCTCAAAGCGAGTCAGGGAAACACGTATACATGCACACGCAGACACACACACACACACGCGTGAGCATGCGTGAACGGCAGAACATCCAGAAGGGAGCACCGCCGAGAACTGGAAACAGTTTTGATGAATTTGGCTAATGCTCTAATGGCAGTTTCTTGTAGTATTCTTGTGACTTTTACGTATATTTGAAGTTATATCAAAATAGGAAGTTACAAAAGACCCTCAGAGCAGCTCATTCTCAGACCTGCTGAATCCATCTTCAAACGGTGGCAGCTGCGTCTTCATGAGGGCAACCTGTCCCAGCAAAGCGTGCGTGTCGGGCAGCACCCACCCACCAGGCCTGGCCCCACGGGGAGGAGGGAGGTGGTGCAGCAGCCGCTGGGCGTCCCAGGGAGACCTGGGCTCACTGAGGACCGGGCCTAAGGCCACGCCGATGAGCTGCTAAATCTCCGCACGGTGTAATTGCAATCATAACCGTTTTCACAGTTGTTTATGTGGCACTTGCTTGCGTCCGTCCCCCAGGCTGTCTGACCATGAACCTAGAGACCACGAATACTTTGTCCCCCACCAGACAGCCTCACCTCGTCTCCACCTGCAGTGCAAGCCTGGACGGCAGAGGCCTCTGCGCCCGTGTTTTGCTCGTGTATTTCTGAGCTCCCTTGCAGTTCAGCCTCCCTTTGACTAAATCCTGACATGAAGCTCAGATTAAGGCCTTGGTAACGCTAAAGCCCTGACTCTCTGAACCTACGCTTACAGGGGATGAATCATATCTCCCCAAAAGATGTGCTCAAGTCCTGAGCCCTGGTCCCTATAAACGTGGCCAGATGTAAAAAGTTAAGGAGGTCAAGATGAGATCACCTTGGATTTAGGATGGGCCTGAAACCCGGTCCCTGGCGTCCCTATGGGAGAAGGGAGAAGCTTGCAGAGACGGAGGTGGGGCTGGGCAATGCTGAGAACAGTCACCAGAAGCAGAAGCGCTGAGGAGGGGTCTCCCTGGAGCCCTCTGAGGGAGCACAGGGCTGCGCCTCCATCTCGGAGTCTGGCCTCCAGAACCGTGAGGGAACAAGTGTCTTGTTTTAAGCTGCAGCTCAGGAATCCGCCGCCCTGCGGCTCACCAGTCCCCTTCGTCACATCTTCCCTCTCCTAATGGGGTAAAATCAGGGGCAACCTGCCGTGACCTGTGGCCTTGGGGGTGCTCTTGGGAGTGGCCTGGGGCTGAGCAGACAGGAGGCCTCTCCCTGCACCCACCGTGCCGGCTCCCTGTGACGGCTGGGACACCCCACTGACGCGGAGCAGGTGCCAGGAACGCTGAGGGACGGATGGAGGGATGGACTTTGATGGACGGAGGGAGGGATGAGGGGACGGCAAGCACCGTGAAGCGAGGAGGAAATCCTAGATGCAAATCCGTCTCCAAGTGAACTTACGGGGGTTCATTGATGAAAACGTCTTTTCACACATTGAATCACAAAGGGCCTTGCATTTTTCATTTTCAATCTGCGTCTGTAAACATCTTTACTCAGCTTCACTTTGTACAGGGAGGCCATCTAAATTTTAATTTCAAGCGCAAAACGTGAGGGCTGTTATTCTGGCCCACTTTTTTTTTTTTTTTTTTGGAAAAGATTGGAAGCTCCATGCCAAAAGAAAAATAAGTCACGAGCTTAATAAATAATGAAACACAAAGCAAACCACTCATGCTCATTTTTTCATGCTTCTGTGAATATTTCATCAAATAACAGCTCGCCTTAGATGACGATCATAAGGCCAGCAGGGGGCCCGGGCTGGGGACGGCCGCCTTCTCTCCACCCTCTTGATGTCATTTGTGTAAAAGTAATGCAGGAGTTGGTTTCATTTTGTAATTCATCGAAAAAGGATATTTCTGTTCACAAGGACACCTTGGAGTTACCCATTCCAGACACTTCGGTGAGCCGGGCAGGCGAGCTCCCACGTGGGGCTGAGCTCGTGGCTTTGCCCAGCAGAGAGTTCAAGGGCGAACACAGGTGGAGGGACCCGCGCCGCGGAGGCAGCCCAGCCACAGCGCACGCTCCCGGGGGCGGCGAGCAGCCACACGAATGCCCGCTTTAAGTGCGTGCAGACTGGGGGGGGTGATTTATGCGGAGTTTCTGGGGAAGGAGCAGTCACTTTGGGTCATCGAGGCTTTGCCGCGGAGGGGGCGGAACCGCCCGGGCGTTGCCGTGGCAACGGTAAAGCGACAGGCGCGCCGGTGGGCGGGGCTTAGGGAAAGTTGCTTCTGGGCCTGTGTCAGCTAGTCCCCCATCTGGTCTGGAGGCCAATTCCTGCCTCTGGAGGCAAGTCCACCTGGAACCCCACTAGAACCATGGCGCCCCAGTCCCTCTCTCAGAAGGCATCCATCCGTTCAAGGTCCTCCCAGCCAGGCGGGCAGCTCCCAGCCGCTGCTCCACCGCGGGTCCCAGGGGCTGCGCGGGGACTGTGAGACCTCCCCACGCGGAGGAGGCGGCGGAGCTGGACCTGCCTGCGGGGCACACGCCTGCCGGACACACGCACGTGGAGAGGCCGCCTGCTGCGCACTCACGCAGTCCAGTCACACGCACTTGAACTCATGCTCACACTGCTGTGCACACTTACGCAGCCACACACCTGCTCACATGCACTCAAGCTTATGCACACACTCGAAATCATGCTCACACTGCTGCACACACACACCCAGCCACACACACACCTCACACACAGTCAAACTCATGCTCACACTGCTCCGCACACTCACACAGCCACACTCACACCTCACATGCACTTGAACCCGTGCTCACACACTGCTCTGCACACATGCAGCCACATTCACACCTCACATGCAAACTCATGCTCACACATTGCTATGCACACGCAGCCACTCACACCTCACACACACTTGAACTTATGCACACACTCAAACTCATGCTCACACTGCTGCACACACGCAGCCACTCACACTTGCTCACACACACTCGAACTTATGCACACACTTGAACTCATGTTCACACTGCTACACACACACAGCCACACACAAACTCATGCTCACACACCTGGGGAGCAGTCATGTGGTGAGGGTGAAGGATGGGGTCCCGGGAGCAGGCTGGCAGTGGGGGTGAGGGATAAGGGGTTCCGGGAGCAGGCATGTGGCAGGAGTGAGGGATGGGGGTCCCAGGAGCAGGCATGCAGCTAGGATGAAGGGTGGGGAGTCCTGGGGAGCAGGCATGTGTCGGAGGTGAGGGGTGGAGGTTTTGGGGAGCAGGCGTGTGATGGGTGTGAGGGGTGGGGGTCCTGGGGAGCAGGATGTGTGACGGGGTGAGGGGTGGGGGCTCCCAGGAGCAGGCATGTGGTGGGGGTGAGGAGTAGGGGTTTTGGGGAGCATGCCTGTGGCAAGGGTAAGGGGTGGGGGTCCTGGGGAGCAAGCATGTGGTGGGGGTGAGGGGTGGAGAGCTCCGGGAGCAGGCGTGCAGCAGGGGTCACATTGACCGGATCCTGACGGCTTTGCTTTCCTTAGCTTCAGCCCTGAATGCTGCTTGCATTTCTAGAAATAAATTACAGCCAACCCGGTCAACATGCTTCCGAATTTTCCAAGACATTTGCTGACGTCGTTAGCTGGTGACATCTTCTTCTTCACATTTTTAAAGCTTAAAAATAAAAGTCCTGGATCCAAGTCAGGCGCCAGCATTGGCTGCATCTCTTCTTCTGAGCGGATCTGAGCCTGGGGTTCCGGCTGGGTCTGTCGCTAACTCACAGATAGAAACGTCCCCCAGCCTCACCTCCCCCGCCGTCCGCCGTGGGGCCTGCAGCGGGGTCTCCACTCGCGCAGAAGCTGTGCGGTCTCCGCGCGAGGGGCCGTGGGCGTCCCTCTGCGGGGTGGCTCCGGACCAGGGGCCTCTGTCACTCTCAAGGTCAGCGTGCTGGGAAGAGCTGTCACCTGACCAGGGGACGCCCCTGGGGACAGCACCAGCTGGCGGCCCTGACACACACGGTGGCCAGGGAGGGCTGAAGTGGGGCGTGTTCTTGCTGAATCACATGGGGGGAGCGGCACCTGAGGAGGAGGCCTCGCTGTCTGTGACCGGGCAGCGACCCTTGGCCGAGCGTGGGGACAGCTGTGTCCAGGGGCTGCAGCAGCCACACATCCATACCACCTCCCCCGAGCCCCTCACACAGCCTGTCCATGACCGCATTTACGGCACCCTCGTCTGGGGTGGGGCGATCCCCGCCTTGAATCTGACGTGGGCACTGGGGCTGAGGCCCCCATATGCCAAGCCAGGTCGGTTCCAGGCCGGCACCCGTTCTCAGGAGAGACCTTGTCTTTGCCAACGCTGGTCCTGGTCTCGGGCCTGAGACAAGGCCACAAGTGGGAGTTGACTGGGGAGGGGCCTGGGGGCCACTGGAGGGATGGGGGTGGCAGGAGGGGGACACCGAAGGGGCAGGGACTGCAGGAGGGGGGCACTGGAGGGGCAGGGGCTGCAGCCTGAGTCTCCCCTGGCACAGGAGGGGTGGAGGCCTCCCCTTTCCAGACCCTGATTGAAATCCCAGCCAGGGAGGGAGACTAGCTTTCCAGAGTGGTGAGCAGAGGCCGTGCCTTGGGCTGGTGGGGCAGGTGAGGCATGGGGAGTCCCTGTCCAGCTACATCCCCTCCAGCATCCAGCTGTCAGTCCGTGCAGGAGGCCAGGATGCCCCTCAGGGTGGATTGTGTGGGGAGGCGCAAAGGGAGACAAGGGCCTCGCTGTGGCCCTGGGCAGCCTCGGGGGGTCTCCACTGGAGTTGTCGAGGCCAGTGCTCCGGGAGTGGCCACATCACCTCCCGCCTCGCCCTGCAGAGCTGTGCTGCAACTCTTGACCCCAAAATGTGATGCACAGGCTGCCATGTGACTCAAAACCCAGCTCCCACCCAGGAGATTCAGGTCAGATGGACCCCCAGGCCCTCGCCATGCCTGGAGCTGGTGGCCATGCAGAGGACGCCCCACAGGCAGGTGGGACCCGGGTGCTGGCCCTCAGGCTCCAGGGACCCGTGACTGAGATGCTGAGCTTGTCATGTGGTGGTGTGAACATCTGTCAAGGAAGTAAAAAGCAAAGGGCGTGAGGGGAAGAGGACCCTGCAGAGGCCAGGGGTCCAGGGCAGGGGACGGCAAGGACACTAGGCCTGCGGGAGGGAGGACGCTGGAATCCAGCCATCCCTGGGAAATTTACCCCAGCAGCTATTCAAAAGGAAGAGGGCCTGAGTCCCACCAGTGCCTGGAGAGCTGGCGTGGAGCCTGGCGCTGGGCAAGCTCAGAGCAGCTGGCTCTGCAGGGGCTTCGGCCGCAGCTCCTTCCCGCGGCTCCCCAGTGTCACTGCTTCTTTCTGGAGGGTGCACAAGTGACCCCCAAACGTGCTCCCTGAAGGTGACACCGGGCTAGGGAGCAGGAGCTCCTGGGTCCTCCTGATCGCCTTCCGAAGGGCCCTGCCCAGCCTGGTGGCTGCAGGCGTCCTGGGGGGAGGGCCCCGTGGCTCCGCACAGCCTGTCACCTGCCGGTGAAGCTGGTGAGGTCACCGCGACATCCCGATTTAGCTTCTAACTTCGTGGGTAGAGTTGTGACATTTTCTCTCAAATCATCGCATGCTGCCACAGCTGACTGATCTTGCATTTAAACAGCCGCCTGCTGTGTCCTGGCGCTCGGAGGAGGATAGGGCCTGCCTGTTCATACCCAGACTGTGAGCACACGGGGCGCGGGCGGAGAGGCCTTCAGAGCAGGACGCCTAAAATAGCAGCGCTGTGCCCTGCAGGCGCAGACCTGCCCGACTCTTCCTTCCTGAGCGCCAGGAAGGGCAGTTGCCCCGACACCCTGTCACACAGGCTGCTGGAAGACCTTGGGTGAGCCACGCAGGCAGCCTCCGCTCTCTGAGCACCTAAGGGCCCGCCGGGTGCCGCGGCCTGCCTGCCCCACACACCAGGGCCTGTGGGCGTCCTCAGCAGATCCCTCCCCAGCCTCTCAGCTGTCCAGATGGGCTCAGGACCCCCGGCTTCAGCCCCCAGACACAGGCAGGACCCTCGGCGTGGGTGGGGTCTGTGACTTGTGGATGGAGACACCCAGCCTCGGTGGTTGGGTGTGGGCTCTGCGTTTATCCAGGAAGGATCGGACCACATGGAAGCTGAACCCGCTGGACCTGCTGACAGCCCGCAGTGACCCTGGGGTCCTGAGTTCAGGACGCAGGAGTCCACCTGCCCCCTCACGCTGCATGTGGAGCTCTGTCCTGTTGGTGGGAGCCTGAGGCGGGCTGGCCTCCCAGGACCGCAGAGAGGGAGCAGCCGTGAAGTGGTGGGGGAGGGGCAAGGGCCCTGGGTGTCCTCCTGGCAGCCTCAGACCTCAGAGGAGCCCACGGTGCCTTCAGGAGCAGGGCGTGGCCGAGGGGCTTCACGGGCCTGTGGGCGGACACACGGTGGCCTCTCTCCTTTTCTGTATTTTCACTCTTGCGGATGTCACTTAACCACAGGCGGATTCCTCAGGGCTCTCAGCGGGGCAGGAGACTGCATTCGTGCTGCAGGTGCAGGGGTGGGCCCACCGCGAGGGGCTGACAGGGATCTGACCAGCCCAGGGACCGCAGGCCCAGCACTCAGCTGCACAGAGGGGCGGGGGCTCAAATTAGCAGCCCAGTGCTCGGCCCCACAGCCCTTCCCAGCCAGGCCTCTGATCACCCAGACCGAGACACAGGCCACCACCAGCAAGGCCAGGAATGACGGGAACCGCCTTCAGGGACGGGCAGGCAAAGCAGGAGTCACTCCAGGCCAAGGCGCGCAGGCCTCCACACCGCCTCCTGGGTGGGCTGCATGCTCAGGGTTGAGTCCCTCAAGAGGCCTATGTGTGGGTCAGGTTGGGGGCCCGGCACTGGCCCAGGAGGCACTGCCCTGCAAAGCATGGTGTGGCAAAGGCCTCGAGGTCGAGGTCTCCCCAGCCACACTGCCCAGGACCGGTCAGGTCCACTGCAGGCCGCCCTCTAATCTTGTGACCCCAGGGGCTCTGGTCGCAGCGTGATGGGGTCACCACCAGTGAGTGCAGGCTCCGTCCCTCCTCTGCCTCCAAGGTCCAAGGGCTGGAGGCCTCTGGAATCCTCTGTTCATTCCACAAACATTCCTTGAGCCCCTAGTGGTGGGGGGTGAGCAGGTCCCAGGGGCAGGAAAACACCAGGAACGTGGCGTCCTGTCCTGCAGTCCTGTAGCAAAGGGAGCCAGGAGGAGGACGTCCTCAGCTCAGGCTTCTCGGTGAGGCCTGCAGGCGGGGAGGCTGGACCCCTAGGAGGAGGTCAGCAGAGCAAAGCAGGAGGAGGATGTCCTCAGCGCACGCCCCACAGTGAGCCCCAGGCCGCAGGCAGGAGGGAGGTGGGACCCTCGGAGGTCAGCCCGGCCAGGGGAAACTGGGCCGAATGGGCCCACCAGGAGAAGGAGCTGCCGCCAGGAGCACCCACGGGGAGGGGAGGGCCAGGCAGGAGCCCCCCAGGGGAGAGGCCCAGCACCGTTAAAAAGAAATAGAGCTGAGCTGGGAAATGGCGGGAAAGACCTGCACAGACTTGACCCAGGACGGTGCGCAGGGGAGAGGGGCTCAGCCCCGAGCGCAGTGGGACAGGCAGGTGACTGAGTGAGGGACAGGCAGGTGACTGAGTGAGGGACATTCCTGGGTGAGCTGAGTCAGGGACAGTCCTGGGTGAGCTGAGTGAGGGACAGTCCTGGGTGACTGAGTGAGGGACAGTCCTGGGCGAGCTGAGTGAGGGACGGGCGGGTGAGCTGAATGAGGACATTCCTGGGTGAGCTGAGTGAGGGACAGGCGGGTGACTGAGTGAGGGACATTCCTGGGTGAGCTGAGTGAGGACATTCCTGGGTGAGCTGAGTGAGGGACAGTCCTGGGTGACTGAGTGAGGGACAGTCCTGGGCGAGCTGAGTGAGGGACGGGCGGGTGAGCTGAGTGAGGGACAGTCCTGGGTGAGCTGAGTGAGGATGTTGCTGGGTGACTGAGTGAGGGACATTCCTGGGAGAGCTGAGTGAGGGACGGGTGGGTGAGCTGAATGAGGACATTCCTGGGTGAGCTGAGTGAGGGACATTCCTGGGTGAGCTGAGTGACGGATGGGCGGGTGAGCTGAGTGAGGGACAGGTGGGTGAGCTGAGTGAGGGACATTCCTGGGCGAGCTGAGTGAGGGACGGGCGGGTGAGCTGAGTGAGGGACATTCCTGGGTGAGCTGAGTGAGGGACATTCCTGGGTGAGCTGAGTGAGGACATTCCTGGGTGAGCTGAGTGAGGACATTCCTGGGCGAGCTGAGTGAGGGACGGGCGGGTGAGCTGAATGAGGACATTCCTGGGTGAGCTGAGTGAGGGACATTCCTGGGTGAGCTGAGTGAGGGACGGGCGGGTGAGCTGAATGAGGACATTCCTGGGTGAGCTGAGTGAGGGACGGGCGGGTGAGCTGAGTGAGGGACAGGTGGGTGAGCTGAGTGAGGGACATTCCTGGGCGAGCTGAGTGAGGGACGGGCGGGTGAGCTGAATGAGGACATTCCTGGGTGAGCTGAGTGAGGGACAGTCCTGGGTGAGCTGAGTGAAGGACATTCCTGGGTGAACTGAGTGAGGATGTTGCTGGGTGACTGAGTGAGGGACATTCCTGGGTGACTGAGTGAGGGACGGGCGGGTGAGCAGCTGGGAGCCAGTGGAAGGCGCAGTGAATGAAAACAGCCCCTCCACAGGAGCCCTGTCAGGCCAGTGTGCGGGGAAAGGAATCTGATGAGATATCCAGTGGGGGATTCCCAGGAAACTGACTCTGCTTGATTCTTGGTAAAACTGGGCTACACCGCGAGGACCGGGCCCGAGGCTGAGGCCTGATCTAAAGGAGGCCCCGGAGGCTCCTGGGGGGATCAATAAGGGGGTTGATAAGGGAATTGGCCACTTATCTGCAGGAAACACCGCCTGCCGCCGAGGCTTCTTCAGCAACACGTTTGCCTTTTTACTTGTTTCTGGAGAGGTTTAGCCATTTAGGGTCTTTATGCAGTTGTGTGACCGCCCTATAGGTTCACCCTGCCCGCTGTCTAGACAGAGCTGATTTATCAAGACAGGGGCATGGCAATAGAGAAAGAGGAATTCACACAGAGCCGGCTTGCCAGAGACTGGAGCTTTATTATTACTCAAATCAGGTCCCTGAAAACTCGGGGACCAGAGTCTTTAAGGATAATTTGGTGGGCATCGGGCAGTGAGTCTGGGCGAGGGGCTGACTGGTTGGCTCAGGGTTGAAGTCACAGGAAGTCGAAGCTGTTCTCTTCTGCAGAACCAGTTCCTGGCTGGGGCCCATGGAACTGGTTGGCAGTTTCAGGCAGGGGCACCCGGTTGTCAGAAATAAAAAACCAGAAGAGGCCCTCAACAGGCCGACCCAGGCTCCCAGCAGTGACGTCACGTTCAAGAGTCAGTGGGGAGGCTGCGGATCTCATGGCCTTTAGAACCCCAGCCCCTGTCATCTTTACTTGGTGGCTGATGGCCTTTCATTCATTTTACAAGAATAGTTTAGCTTTTGGGAAGGGCTACTGTTTAAACTATAAATTCCTCCCCAAGGCCAGTTCAGCCGACACCCCGGAATGGACAAGGCCAGTTTGGGGTGAGAAGATGAGGCCGCTTAGGTCTGGGGCTCCCACTGCTGTCATGCCCTCAGTTACAATTTCAGGGGCAGTTTCAGTTGTATCTATGCATCTTTCATGGTCTCCAGGTTTCGAGTCATACCATAGTCATTCCTCAAGCAAGGATGTTTACAGTTCTCCTGTTTTCTTCTGGAATGCTTTGGATTTATTTTTAAATTTAACTTGATTTTTCCAGATGCATTTGGTGTGAGCGTGAGGTGAGGCCCAAGCTGGCTCGTGCCTGTACCCTGAGCCCCACGGTCGTGTGCTGCGGGGATCCCCTGCTGTGATCTGCGTGGCTCCACTGTGGTCCGGAGACTCCAGCGGCTCTACTGGCGGGTTCACGGCTCTCGAACAGGGCTACACCTAAATTGATGAACTGTCTGTTACCGGATAGGACTAGTCCACACTTGCTTTTGCTGCAGAATTTGGTTTTTGAGGCAGAGTCTCGCTCTGTCGCCAGGCTGGAGTGCAGTGGCACAATCTCGGCTCACTGCAGCCTCCACCTACTGGGTTCAAGCGATTCTCTGCCTCAGCCTCCCGAGTAGCTGGGATTGTAGGTGCGTGCCACCTGGCTAATTTTTGTGTTTTTAGTACAGATGGGATTTCGCCATGTTGGCCAGGCTGGTCTCGATCTCTTGACCTCATGATCCGCCCACCTCAGCCTCCCACAGTGCTGGGATTATGGGCATGAGCCACCGCGCCTGGCCTGCAGAATTCTTTTGAATCCATGCATATTTGTTTTTCAAAATAAAACTGAGAATGAACTTGCCCAGTTCTTCACACGTGTACACACATACACAGACATGCACACATGTGTGCACACAAATGGCCACACATGCATACACAGACACACACATGCATACACACAGGTGTACATGCTGACACGCACATGTGTACACACAGAGACACATGCGTACACACGTGCACACACACATGCATACACAGACACGCACACGTGTATACACATGGCTGTGCACACACACTGGTACATACATTGGCATTGGTACGGAATCGCACTAAATGCGCCGATTCACTTTGGAATACTTAATATCTTTGTAATACTGAATCTTTCCACCCAAGAATGTGGCAGTCCTTCCTACTTTTTCCCAGTCTTCCTTTCCAACCGTCAGTAACATTTATGGTTTTCTTTAGGCATTGCATCTGTGCTGCTATGGTTATTGTAAATGGGGCTATTTTCTCATTTTTCTTCTAGGTGGTCATTGCTTTCTAGGAAGTCTGTGCTTGTCACCCTGTGTTATGCACGTGGCCTGAGGGCACCCTCTGGTCAGAGGTCGAGTCCTGGGTGTTCAGTGCGCAACCTGACCACGCTGACATGGCAGCGCCTTCACCTCCATTTTTCTCACATTTGTGCCTCTGAGTTCTGTCTTTGATCAGATTTCATCAAGGTCATCTAGAATATCCTTGCCTTCTTTTCCACAGTGAAATGACTATAATAGTTCTCATTAAGTGGGATGTGGCACATGCCCATTCATTCCTAATTTACTTAGTGTTTTTACATAAGAACGGATGCTGGATTTTATCAAGCACATTTTAGACATCTATGGAAGTAATCACACTTTTTCTTTTACAGCTAGTAACAGGAGGAATTAGAGTCATCAGTGTCTGAGTGTTAAATCGTCAGCTTTCTGGGAGACCCCATCTGGTCCCGATGGGGCATTCTTTCTGATACGCTGTGGATTCTGCTGGCTAAGATCCTATTTAAGATTTCTGCATTGACATTCACAGGCAAGATTGGCTTGTAGCTTTCGTTTTTGTGCTACCTTCATCAAAATTGAGTGTCAACATTATTCTGCCTTTGAAAATTAGTGTTGAAGTTTCCTTCTTTTCCTGTGCTCCGGAATCTTTTAAAAAGCAACAGAGTTGCTGTCTCCATCAAGATGCTGCCGTTTTCCCTGTGAAATTGTCTGGCCTGATTTTCTGGGCGGGAGTGGGCAGTTCTTAAGCGTTTTCTCTATTTCTTCTGTGGCCGTTGGTCCATTGAGAGATTTTCTCTCTTTTGGGGGAGCTTTCATACTTATGTATTCCTAGAAAAGGTAAAATCCGTCACAGCAAAGTGCTGCCTGGGGATTCTTCATTTTAAACGGTGTGATGTCTCCTTTTCCACGTGTCATATTATGATTTGTACTTTCTCCATTTTTCTTAATAAGCGACAGTCTGATCGAGGCTGGATTTATTTACTGGTGCTTTGGTTCTTCTGTTTTCTAATTATCTTCCATTTTTATCCTGTTAATGCCTTCCTTGCACTGTTTTTTAGAGCAGTGCCATTCTCTTATAAAACCTGCGCTGGATGGTTGAGTTAGATGCCTGGGTTACAATCCAAGGACTTCTCCTCTGAGCCCGGCCTCCGACACTGATAAGCAACAGCTTTCCTTCTTGCTGTTTTGGAGATACTCTGTTTAATTTATTTAAGTTTTGGTTTATTCTTGAACCTAAGAGTTGTTGAAGACACAGGCGTTTTATTCCACGAGTAGGGCCGTTAGCTTCCAGTTGTGTTTTAAATGTCTACTTGTGTTGTCTTATTGTAAATCAAAAATAAAATTCTAAGCCCCCCGCATCTGAACAGACCCCTCCTCTCAGCTAAGGGCATTCCAAGGGTAACCTGAACACCTAGTTCAGGCCATGATGGGAGCAGAAGCTGGATGTGCCATTCTCCCTCCTCCCTTTTGGAATTACTGATAGAACAGACTCTTTAACTCTGATAAGAAACATTTACAATCTGTTCTCTCTGAAGCCTGCTACCTGGAGGCCTCATCTGCTGATAAAACCTTAGTCTCCACAAACCCCTTATTTTAACCCAGATAGTCTTTTCTCTTGATAATAACTCTTTCGACCAATTGCCAATCAGAAAATCTTTAAATCTGCCTATGACCTGGAAGCCCCCTCCCGCTCTCATTGACCCATCTTTCCAGACAGAACCAGCACGTCTCACCTGTGCTGACTGGTGCTCGCATCTCCCTGCAATCTACAAAGCCAGGCTGTGCCCCAACCACCTGGGGTGCATCCTCTCAGGGTCCCCTGGGGCTGTGTCACAGGCCGTGGTCATTCATATTTGGCTCAGAATAAACCTCTTCAAATATTTTACAGAGTTTGAGTTTTTTCGTCAACAGTGTTAGCAGTGACCAGCCAGACAGACGCGTGGAGGGAAGAAGAAACGCATTCTCAGTACAGCCCGCCTCCTCCACTCACCACGCACCCAGCGCCTGCTCTGACCAGCGTCCCCAGGGGTCTGGGGTTTGGGGTGGAACCCACCACGCCTGCTGATTCACTATTTTCTCAGAGCTCTTTAAAAAGAAAAAAGAAAAAAAAAAATGACTACCATGAAACTGTTAAAGCACCTGGTAATTAAAGCAAGAAAAACAAATCGAAGAAAAAGTCAATGCACAAAATTAGGACGGGGAAGGTGAAAATGACCACAGACAGACAGAATGAAAACAGACAGAGAGAATTAAAGCACCTGGTCCTCAGGTCCTCAGATAATGTTTGCACAACTCTGTGCTAATGATGTGAAAGCCAGGAGGCAATGCAGCTTTTCAGGACAATCCAGAGGGGCAGGATGGACTTGAGGATGGCCCAGTGACGGACAAACCGGGAATGTCCGGGTGGGACCTCCGCTGAAGAGAGGCCTGCGGGTTCTCACTTCCCAGCAGGGCGCCCGCAGCCGTCTCCAGAGGACGCATCCTTCCTTCCTCCACGGGCCTCCCGGCTTTTCCAGCTCTCCAGGCCCTGCGTCTGTACCCCTTCCTGCACACGGCTCTCTCTCTCTGCACACCTCAGCTGGGAGGGAAGAGAAAGGACAGACAGAGTGACCCCTATTTGTGGGATTCCAGGACATTGGCAAAAGCTTCTATTCCAAATAAAATATCAGCCCCCTCTGAGTGGTGTCTGACTTCCACACTTAGAGACTTCTTCCTCTGACTGAAGCAAAACCATGCTGCCACTCCCTTCTCAGGGGTGCCAGCCCCGGGAAGGGGCGTTCCTGGAAGGCTCTGCACATTGGGCTGCACAAGGTTTCCCCCTAAGAGTGGAGAAGAGGGTGGTTTGGAGCCCTCATGCTGCAGGGTCATGGCTGCTGAGCCCGGGGGAGCTGCCCGCGTTCCATCTGAATCCACGATCCAGGTAGAAGACCACTTGCCACGCTGAGCACACGCTCCAGCAAAGCCCGGGCTGGGTTACAGGAGGTTCTGCAACAGGCAACACTGGTCTGCAGTGGCCGAGGTCAGAGCAGAGGTGCCCCAGGGCAGGGTGGGGCCAACTGGGAGGGGCACAGGGGCCTCTGTGGGGTGACAGGGTGGGGTCCGTCCTGAGGGTGTGGGTGACCACCTGCGCACACTTTCAAAACTCGGAGACGCAACTCTTACCACCTGTGCGTTTTGCTGCGTGTCAATTATACCAGAATAAAGGAAGCAGTAAAGGAGGAGGGAAAAGTCTGGTTTGCCATCTTCATCCAGAGGCTGGCTTCCAGGAAACAAGCACTGACTGAGACAGACAGGCACTGGTGGTGGCAAAGGTCACGACCCTCGGAGAAGCCCCAGCAAACCCTTGTGCTCCGAAGGACACGGAACTGGCATCCGCCAAGAGCGACAGAGCCAGGGGGTGTGTGGGGAGAGCGAGGCAGGCACATCAGAGGCCCACAGGGTGTCATCAGTAACACAGTTCTAACCAGTATGCATCAAACGCCTCTCAAGTGTCCACAGAACAGTCACACAAATGGACTGCTCGTATCTGCGCCCAGAGCAAACCGCGGATTCCAAAGCACACAGGCAGCCCGGCGACACCCGGCGACCGCGCAGTATGCCTGATTCCAGGTTAAAACACTGCTCTGTCTTCTTAGGTTCTCTACCGGGGCCTGCAAATCAAACAAAACACGGCTTAGAGAAAGACAAAGTTGATTCACATGCATACTCAGGAAAAACGACTCGAAGAAGCAGCTAGAGCATGGGGCTGAGAAACCATCTTATCACGGGGAAGGAACAGGACCCCAGGGCCAGCACGTGGTGGGAAGTGAGTGAGGAAGACACAGGAAGCGCGGAGGGCAAGGTCCGCTGGGGGAAGGTCTGCGCGCGATTTCTCATCCCTGTGCTGACGCCCCATCTCCAGTGCCTGGAGCTGCTCTGTCGCCCGGTACCAGAAGGTTACTCTCAAGGGGCTGTGATGGCTGAGTCCTTCTGGAAGGTTCTGCTTTTAGGCAGCTAAGGCTGCTGTGGAGAAAGCCTCCTCCTGCACTGTGGATTCCCAAATGCTCTTGGCTCGAAATGATCCTTATGTTACAAAGTGTGATCTGGATCCCTTCACAGACCTGCACATACACACACACATGCATGTACTTACACATGTGTACAAATGCACACACATTCACACCCAAACACACACATGTGTTTACATGCATGTACACATGCATAAACACACACACCCAAATAAACACAGGTAGGCATGTGCTCACACATATGTACACATGCACACACACCCAAATAAACACACACATGCATGTGCTTACATATATGTACACATGCACACAGACCTGCACGTATACACACATGCATGTGCTTACACATATGTAAACATGCACACAGACCTGCACATATACAACACATGCATGTGCTTACACATATGTACACATGCACACCCAAGTAAACACACATGTGCTTACATGCACACACAACTTGTGCATATATACACATGCACACATGGACATACATACACACCTACACAGTGTACATATACACATAGACATCCATAGCCACACAAATGCACAGAGAAACATGCTTACACATGGGTACACATGCTCACACATACACATATACATGCGTTCCCATGTACACATATACATCCACCTCCACATGAACACGCATGCATACCTGTGCTCACACACACACACACACACACACGGGCAAACACATGCACGTACATCCACCTGAATACACATATAGTACATTGCTTACACACATGTGCACATACACATGTACACATGACCACAGAATACACACATGCATGTACTTACATATACACATGCACACATATACATAAACATTCACATGAATACACCATACATATGCTTATACATATGCACACACATATACATGCTCACACATTCACATACACACATGTGCAATACACACTCATACATGCAACAAGTGCATACCCAAATAAACGTACACACATACACACATACACACACACACACACTTGCTCCAAATGAGAAAGAAAAGTCCAGCTTACAAGTTCTAGCAAACCTTTAAGGAACATGTAATTACAATGCTGTGAACCAGTTCAGGAGCACAGAAGGGAAGAAGATCAATTCCACATTCTTTGTGTGAAAAGAAATCACAGAATCACCTTCCTTATCAATATCAAGGCACAGATTCTTTGCCAACAGACACACACTGAAGGCAAGTGAGTGAGAGAGCCCTTCGCAGCTGGAGGAGACACATGGTCTCACGGACGCCAGTTCTATTTAAATCAACCTGTGCCAGAGAGAATGCCAGCAGTGTGCTTTTGGCTTTGTGTTTTGTGTTTATTTTTTAAACCAGACCAGATGTTTCAGCATTTACATAAAAATAAACATGCAAATACAGTCTTTCAAAACGTTGAACAGCAAGGCCTCAGAGAAGAGAGTGCCACCACAGATGTCAAAGTGCACCCTGAGCTGCAGCAGCCTCAGAGGTGGTGTGGAGCCCACCGAACCCAGAGTTCAGAATGAGGCTCTGCTCTAACGACACGGCGAGGCTCCAAAACTATCTCCAGGTGAATGGATGGATGGTTAGCTCATGATGCTAAACAGGGTACGACGTACCTGCCATTTCTGTGAGCCAGAAAGGAATATACGTGTACACATCACCTGTGCACAGAGTATCTGTGGAACATAGAGGGAAGGCAGGTAGAAGCATTAATTAAGAGCTGCAGTGGGTGAGCTGGGGAGCTGGGGAGCTGGGGTGCTGAAATGCTGGGGTGCTGTGGATCCTGGGTTGCTCGGGTGCTGGATGCGGGGCTGTTCGGGATGACGGCGGGTGTTCCTCTCCCTACCTTTTTAGGGCATGTGCACACTGCCCTCGGGTATCACCCTGGAAACTGCGATAGCTCCGCTGCCGAATTGCTGATATGCTCCACATTCAGGGGCTAACCCTTTGGGAAAGGTGCCTGTAGAAGTGCAGAGCCCCTCTTCTAATCCTCCCTGAGGGGTGAAGCTGCTTTCCCTGAAACATCAGGCCCCTCTCCCTGTTGCTGGACCCCACGGTGTGGTCTTTGTACCCTGGGGCAGCGCTTTCTGCCTCTTTCGTACTCTGCTGACCCCCAGAGCTGGACCCTGCACAGGTGGTCGGTGATGTCCGTGGATTTGAGATCTGGTCCCCTGTGCCTCCCCAGGGGAGGGCCACATGTGCACACACATGCACACACACACAGGGTCACACACGACCATGCTCACATGCCACACGCTACACAGAGGCACTCTTGTGTATACATGGCACATGCTGACACTGACAGCCACACAATCAGTTCACACCCACCCCCTCCTGCTGACGCTCTCACTCACACACGTGCACTCACCACGCCCTCCCCTAGTGGGCTCTGGGGGTCCACCGACTGTGGCTGGGTGGCCACCCTGTGGCCTTCACTGCTGTGTGGCCCAACGCACAGAGGTAGCCTCTCCCAACTCGGGGATCAGCTCTTCCCGGTTCCCTGGGCCCACATTCTCCTGCAGGCCCAGGTTCAGTGGCCCTCACACGTGGGGGTTCCGGCCCAGCCCCCTTTCCCAGACTCCACGTTTGGATTCTCAAGCCATGAGCAAAGTAGCCGTGCCGGCACTGGCAGGCCCCAAAGTGAAGCTGAAGCCAGCAAGCATGGCCAGGCCAGATGCCAGCCGGGCAGAGGGAAGGCGCACAGGCCCCTGCGGCAGCAGTGCAGGTCAGCTGCCAGCTGACTTTGGGGCCCCAGGACCTCACCTTTCTGGAGGGGTCACCAAGCCAGGGCTGGGCTCCACCCTCGAGTGGTTTAAACAGCTGTGGTGGGAGGATGTGACAACGCTCCCAACCAGTGCCCCACTACCAGGGACCCTCGGTGCCCCCCACCTCCACCCGCCCCCACTTCTCCAGCTCCGCTAGGGGAGGTGGCACCTCGCTCTTCTGAGCGGAGCTGGGGAGAGCCAGCACCCTACACCTCGCCACGTCCCTCCGGCACCCCCGCTCCTGCTTGCCTGTCCCCAAGAGCTGGGATTCCAGATCAATTTCAACTAAGTTTTCTTTCAAGTGCATCCACCCCAGTGGGGTTTAATTACTGGCCCCACCTGCGCTGGAAGAAGCTGTGTCTTTAACTTCTGTTCTGCTCGTTTAAATATATTCCGAGATGTTTTAAAGAACAATTAAATCATCTTCCTGGCTTTCACCTGGTGAAATTACAAATGTTCGGAATTCTCACCCACTTCTGGTTAAGCAAGTGGCATGGGTGGAATCGTGTCCCCCCGAAACTCTTATGCCAGAAGCCTCCCCCACAGCCTCAGAATGGGGCCTTATTTGGAGACAGGCTCTTCACAGAGGTGACTGTTTAAAGTGAGGTCCCAGGGTGGGCCTAAACCCCACGGCTGCTGTCCGTATAAATCAGGCACATTTGGACGCGAAGACACAGACAAGAAGAGGAGCATACCTGGCCATGCAGGGAGGGGAAGATGGCCACACTCAGCCACGAGGGACGGGAAGAGATGACCACACCTGGCTACACAGGGAGGCCTCAGAGGAACCAGCTCTGGCCGCACCTTGATCTCAGCCTTCACGCCTCCTTTCCCGCTGTTTAAGCTGCTGGTGCAAGCGCACCGTTATGACAACACAAGCAGGCCTCTGGGGTCCAGCCTGGGAACCCAGACACAGACACCATCTCTACCTGGCAAGATAGGGCGGCGAAATGAATAGATCTGGTCTCTGCTCCCGAGACTGGGTGCAGAAACCCTCTGAATTTCCTGGGTGATGGCAGCAGCATCTTTTGTTCAAATGAGGTGAGGCTTGGTGGCTCCTGCAGGGGGCTGGGCACCGGATAGGCCAGCCAGGATTAGCACCAGCAGCTCTCAGCCCTGCCCCCACCCTCCTCCAAGGATCACCCACCAGCATCCATCATGCCCATAAGAATGCCTGAAGGACCATCAGGAGCAGTTCTGGGTTGCCGAGCGCATCCACATGCCAGGAGGGGTGCCCCCACTCCACGGGGACAGAAACTCCTGCACTGGGGACCCTTTCAGACCCCGTCCTGTGCCCCTGCCCGCGTGGCTGCCCATCTGTGGCCTTTCTCGTCTCCTTTTCCTGAGTTCTGTGATGACTTTGTGTTGCACTCTTGGTATTCAAGGCTAATGTATAACTAGAAAACTGAGTTTTAATATTTAATGCCCTTGGATTTGGAAAATCTCTTACTACATTATGTTTGGGAGATATTTTCTCTGCGGGAATGAATATTTTATCAAGGCTGTACACACGTGTGGAGTCTCTTTACCAACAAAGGCCCATTTGAGAACTGACTTTGGGAAGGAATATGGCCATTTAGCGGGGATCCGAGGCTGCCAGCCGCAAGGCGCAGTGCGGCTTCAGTAGCTGGAGAAACATCTGACACTCAGGTTTCAGAACGGTGTCACAGCAGCCTGTTTGAGCCAACGTAGGCGTGCGTGCCTGTCACACGGTCATCACATGTTTACATGTCTATCTACGTATGTGCATTACAGCATGGTTTGGGTTTAAAAATGCATCTGAGAAAACTTGGAATGCTGGTCAGCAACCCACCACCTCCCGCCTGGGGCAGGAATAGGGCACCCCCAGCGCAGACTTCCCCCTGGGCCTGCACGCCCACCCACCCTGAGAGAAAGCCGCGCAGCTTTAACAAGATACGTTTTTGTTCTTTCTCACAGGAGGCGCATTGGGACCCAGCCGCTGCCCCAGGTGGGGGGCCCCAGGTGGGGGACCCCAGCTCCTGCCTGGAGCCTGGGGCGGTTCCACAACCTGGCACAGAATGGCTGCTTACGCCCCGTTTTTTGGCGGCCACGTTTCCACCATCAGAAAAAAGGAAGCACCACAGAGGGGCCCGCCCTCCCTTGGAAAACACCCCCCAACACCGCCTCCCTCCCTCGGCCGCCCAGTCACACGGCCACACCTGGCTGCCAGCGAGGCGGGAGCGGGGTCGCCCTGCGCCCAAAACCGTCAGGAGGAAGAAGGGAGGAAGGCGCGGGGCCAGGAGCAGCCCCCACACGCCGAGGGCCCCACGGGACCCCACGGCCCCCCTGGAAACGGCTCCAAGGCGCCCTGGGCGGGCTCCCCCGCCACGCGGCCTCAGCTCGGCCCGGCCCCCAGAGGACGACCCTCCCCTCTGCCCGCGCCCCACCCCGCCCTTTCCCTCCCCGCCCGCCCTGACGCCCTGGGCCTGCAGTGCGAGGCTGCGCCGCCACCTCCCGGCCTCTCCTCCCAGACCCACTAAGCCGGAGAAGCCGATCCCTGGACGCCGGGGCCTCCAGGCCAAGGCCAGCCGCTCCTCCGCGCTTGGCTCGAATGGGGCCACGGGACCCCCGCCCGGCTCCCCTTCCCCTCGCACGCTGTGCCCCTCAGCAGGTCCTGTGCCCTGGGCCCCCAGCCTGCCCGGCTCCCGGCATTCGCACACCTCCAGGCAGCTGAGTTCGCCCCGCATCCCCCACCCCACCCCACCGCCGTGGGCTTGGGTCTCAAACCCCTGTGGGCTCCGCACTCCTGGCACAACCTGGTCTCCGGGGGCCTTTCCCGGGTGGGCCTCTCCCCGGGGGGTCCTCTCCCCTGGAATCCTCCCCCTGGTGGGCCTTACCCAGGTGGTCCTCTCCCAGGGGTCCTCTCCAGGGTGGGCCTCTCCCAGGGGTCCTCTCCAGGGTGGGCCTCTCCCAGGTGGTCATCTCCCTGGGGATCCTATCCCCGGTGGACCTTACCCAGGTGGTCCTCTCCCGGGTGGTCCCCTCCCAGGGGTCCTCTCCCAGGTGTCCTCTCCCAGGTGGTCCTCTCCCAGGGGTCCTCTCCCGGGTGGTCCTCTCCCAGGGGTCCTCTCCCGGGTGTCCTCTCCCAGGGGGTCATCTCCCAGGGGGTCGCCTCCCGGGTGGGCCTCTCCCAGATGGGCTTCTCCCTGGGGGTCCTCTCCCAGGGAGCCCTCTTCCCCCACATGGGCTTTCCCTAGAACTCCCGGAGCGTGCCCATTCCCGGGTGAGTCCCGGGCCCTCCCCACCCCCGGATGACCCAAGTCCTTCATTGGCTCGGGCTTCCCGTGCTTGGGTTGCGCGCCCCGCCAAGTCTCCAATTCGGGTCGTAGGCGCCGCCCGGACCGCGCCCTGGCAACGCGCGGCTTCCGGCTCCCTGGGGGGCCGCTGCCCTGCGTCTGCTACCCCCTCCTTGACCCCGCTGCTGCCAGGTCTCGGCTCGCGCCCAACCCCGGCGGCCCCGTCCACGTCCGCAAGCCGGCATTTCCCTTTCGCGACGTTCTGTGCCCGCTGCCCTTCCAGGCGCATGGCAGGGGCAAATCACCACTTGTGAAAGGGTGACGGAATGAAGGAAGGAATGATTGAATGAATGAGTGAGCGGACGAGCGCAGGCGCGGAGGACGCGGGAAGAAGTTCTCCGGGAAGGCGGAGGGTGAGCCCGCGGCCAGGACCGGAACCCGGCACACAGTGGCCCGGAGCGGGGAGAGGACGGGCCGCGCGCACCCCTCGGCGCCCCCCGCCGCCCTGCCCTTTCTTCTCCCCGCCCCTCGCCCCCGGTCTCCGCGGGAGTTGCCGCCCCCATGTCCTCGCTCCCGTTGCGCCGGCGGGGGCTGCAGGGCGGGTGCGCAGCGCGCTTCGCCTTCCGACAAGTATGGCCCCGCCGCCGCCCCGTAGGCCGCGCGTCGCGTCCTTTTCGGTCGCCAGGCAACCGTGGCTGGTCCGCGCGGCGGCGGAACCCAACCGACCCGGGCAGCAGGACGCACCGCGGCCCCGGGAGAGGGCGGACGGGCCGGGTGCCGGCGCCATGGACCTGGTCATCACGCAGGAGCTGGCCCGCGCCGAGAGCTGGCAAGGTGGGCAAGGCGGCCCGGCCCCGCCACGACCCCTGCCCGGGAGGTGACCCCCGAGGGCCGCGGCGGAGCCTCCCCCGTCCCGCGGGTCTGGCCGAGCGCACGTAAGGAAGGCGACCTTCGAGGAAGGCGTCCAGACCGCTGCTCCCTGGCAGCGCCGGTCCCGACGGTGACGGTGGCCGGGGCGGGGGCCTGGGGCGGCCGCCTGGGCCTTCGGGATCGCGGTCCCCGGTTCCCTCTCCCTGCCCCGGTGCCCAAGCCTTCCTCAGCCCCCCGTCTGTGACAGACGCTGCGTCCTTGAAGAAGGCCTACGAGTTGATCAAATCGACCAACTTGGGGAAGTCGGAGTTCGACCCCTCCGAGAGCTTCAGCCCCGACCTGTTGGTTCTGTGTGCAGAGCAGGCCCTCAAGGTAATGAGTTCCCAGGCTGCCGCAGGTCAGGGCCGCTCAGACAGGGAGAGGGAGGGCCTCTGGGTGGCAGTGGGTGCAGAGGGGGCTGGGGGAGGCAGCTCCCGGCCTGGCAGTCACGGGGCGTGGAGGATGGGGGCTGGAAGCAGGCTGGACCTCTGCTTGTGGCCTGTTCTGAAAGCCGCCCCATGGTGTTTCTGGGAAGAGTGGCCACCCCCTCCGAGGCCGGCGGGCTGCGATCTTCCATGGTGGTGTTCTCTTGCAGATGGGACAGCCAGAGGTGAGCGAGGACTGCATCCAGATGTACTTCAAGGGGAAGGCGCCCGTCACCCAGTTTCTGGGCCGAGCGCACCTGTGCAGGGCCCAGCTGTGTGCCCCGAAGTCGGCAGAAAACCTGGTGAGATGCGTCCTGTGCTTTCCTGCCCAACAGTTCCATTTTGACCCCCGCTCCAGAGCAGCAGGCTAGACCAGGCTTGAAATCATTCTTAGCGTAGAAGTGTGAAGGAATTCATTTCCAGAGTGACAGGAAACTTGCACCATTTCCTGTTCATGCTTTTTGCTCAAGTGGTGGTATCTGATATGTCCTGCAGGACCACTGGACCTTTGCCTCACAGCGTCATGGTCTCTGTGGCATCTGTGCCTGAAGCTGCCCCTAGTGGGCAGAGGAGTGCTGGGGTGGGGCAGGCGTGCCCGAGCGCTGGCACTGCGGTTTCTGATGCCCGCTCAGGCTGTGTCTGCCACGCCGTCACCTGTGGATACATGGGGGGCACCAGGCCAACCATGAACGAGCCGTGCCATCTGCAGAAGGGGCGATGAGCAGTGGTCAGTGTTTCGGTCTAATTGTGCTTCTTTACATTGCTTTAGGAGGAATTTGAAAATTGCGTGACTCAGTACATGAAGGCTATAAACTTTGCCAAAGGAGAACCGAGGTAGGCAAAATTGGATTGGCCTTTTCTAACTGACTGGGTGAGTCTTCAGAGCCAGAACTTACCAAGGTGGTGGAGTTCTGTGGACTGTGGGTTTTCCCTGGTGTGTGGTTTGTGATTTTCATGCACGTGTGATCACTCACTTGTCTGTCAGTATGTGGACTAGGCCACGTTCCTGCAGAATTCCCTGAGTCACAGCCTCACTTGCACTCGGCGGTTTCATGATTTTAGATGGCTGTGAAGAGTCTGTTTTCTGCTGGGCGTGCTGGCGTGCAGCTGTTATCCCAGCTACTGGGGAGGCTGAGGCAGAAGAATCATTTGAACTCGGGAGGCAGGGGTTGCAGTGAGCCCAGATCGCACCACTGCGCTCCAGCCTGCATGACAAGAGCAAAACTCCATCAAAAAAAAAAAAAAAAAAAGAGTCTGCTTTCTCCAGGCTCTGCCCCCACCCCTTGCGTCCCCAGGGCGCCCGGCTCCTTCCAGTTCTTTCCCTGCGGCGCGGCACACCTCTGCTGCCCCCTGGCGGACGACCTGGCCAAGGCCTGCCTCCCCTGTAGAGGCGACTCCAGCACAGGCTCAAGTTCAGTGCTCTCTGCACAAAACCAAGTATCTGCTTGAAACTGTTCAGCTGGCGCAAAACTCGCATTAGTGCCACGTATCTGAATAGGACACCATGTTTGGAGGAGATTTAAATGGAAGCTGTGGGTCCCTCGTCTGTTCTGCCCATGTGGGCCTGCTTACCCGCTGGTGGCCCTTCTGGCCCCACCCTGTTGCAAGTGCTGGGGATGTAGGCCCAGCCCCACAGATCCTCCCTGCATGGGGACAGGGGACAAGGGGGCCCCACCTCAAGCCAGAGGTTTTAAGGACAAGGGTGTCTCTGGGGGAGCCACACGGGAGTGGTGAGTGCCATGGGAGGGGGGCTGCCCGCTCCAGGGCCCTCGGGCATCGTGGACGGGCCAGGGGGTGACAGAGCCTTGCCAGAGGTCAGGACCACCTTTGGGAAGAGGCCAGGTTGTGTGGAGAGAGAGAGCAGCGCTGGCTCGTCCAGGGCAGCGGCAGTGTGACAGGAGACCCTGAGCCAGATTGCGGGCTTTAGGGGCCCTGCTGGGAATTTGGGGACAGCCACTTAGAGGGAGGAGGTGGGTTCTCTTCTGAAGAGACGCGGAACCCAGGGACACACAGCAGGCTGATGGCGTCCTGGGATGTCCCCTCTGCCCCACACAGCGGTGGCCATCTGGTTGGGACACCTCACACTTCACTCCTCTCCTGAAAACCTGGAAACAAGATGAGTCCTGTCCCAGGGTCACAGGGTAGGTCCAGTAAACTCGGAGGGTGGGCTTGCCACAGCCACCCTGGTGTCGCCCTCCCTCCTGGGCAGTGAACAGAGCTGGGCCACCTGCTGGCCGGCCCAGGACCCTCAGACACCCAGGCCCTATGGGGCAGAGCTGGCCTCCCTGTGGAGTGGCCCTAGAGTGAGAAGGGCAGATGGGCCTGGGGTTCTGTTACTTCAGTCCCTCCAAGGGCTCCCTGCTGCCCAGGGAGAGGCCCAGACCCCTGAGAGGGTCCTCTGCTCCCTCCTCCACTTCACACTCCATGCTGGGGGCCAGAAACTTTGTTCCCCAAAGGTTCCTCCCTTCTCTTCCATTTGCCTGACCTCCTTTTCCTCCATTGCTCTCTTGGCTGCCTCCTGATATCTTTTAGGTCACAACAGGCATGTAAGCTCCTCCAGGAAGGCTTCCTTGATTTCCTCTGTCCTTGCCCATTCTTGTCTGTTCTTTGAGAGCCACAGGAGGCCTTGCTCAGTGGTGTGTTTTCAGGGGAGATGGGGGTGGGAGGGTGTTCAGTTTGTGGAATGATTGACTGAAGGGGGCCCTGGTCTGGACTCGGGAGCCTGTGGCCAGGTCTTCACAGCTGGGACTGCCCTGGAGCCATAGCACGTTGGGCCCAGGGCTGCCCAAGCCTGTCCCAAGGAAGGGCTCTGTGTCCTGGTGCTCCTGCAGGCCGGGCCAAGTTCTTCACACGGGGCTGCTGCCGTTGCTGGGAGAGGACCCGAGGCCCCCTCCTGGGAGGGGCTCTGGGGACAGCCGCCCCTTGGTTTTGCAGCCTGGGCTGCCTGGGCTTTGATTGCATTCTCTACTTCCTCTGCTTGTGTCACAGGTATTACTTTTTGGTGTATAATGCATCGGTCCTCTACTGGCAGATGGTAAGGCCGTTCCTCAAGCCTGGATATCACCACTACCTGATCCCCAGCCTTTCCCAAATCGTAAACGTGCTCAGTCAGACTGAGGAGGAAGACAAGGAGTGGCGTGCTGAGCTGATGCTGTGAGTGGAGCTCGCCGTGGCCTCCGTGGCCTCCCAGTGGGCCACCCTGCCAGCCCTGAGGCCACTGCCCGTTCTCCCTAGGGGACGGGATTCCACATCACCGGGGCACGCGTGTGTGTTCTCTCCCACAGTCATGTGTGTTGTGTGTCTTGTCTGAAGGTCGTTTCCAAAATCTATAGATGACATTTGCCGTGCCCTGGTTGTGAGGTTATGACAACAGAACAAGATTCATGGCAAAGTAAACACAACCCTGCACGGCCTGGCCTGGCTCACGGTTTTACAATCTTAGTTCTTAAAATGTTCATGCAATAGACATTTTAATAGCATAAAGCTAAGCAGAGTGAGCGCGTCCGGAGCCCAGGCGACCCGGCGGGTCTCAGCCCCGAGGGGCCACCGCATGGGGTGTCAGCAGACGCCCCGTCTCTGCGCCGGGCGATGGAAGGGGGATGGGTCCGAGCTCTCTGTGTCTTCAGAGCTCTCTGTGCAGGCCGGGGATGGGCGGACATTCCCAGCGAGGATCCCAGCTGTGCCAGCTTCAGAACAGCTCCCCTCGGCCCTGAGCCCAGAGTTTGCAGGCGTTGGTTACCTGCTGGATGGCCGTTTGGGGAACCTTTGAAGAATATTAACACAGATCTTTCATTTAAAAATGGCCTGGTGCTAGCGGTAGCGAGCTGTCCGGCGCCTGCTGGCCCTTCCTGACGAACCAGAGGGGCTGGTTCTGGCTGAAGAAGCTGACCCCAGGGTAGCCTTTAAAGTTTGTGAAATGTAAAATTTGTCACGGTTTAATAACCTGATTATTAGGCAGGAGAAAACAGTTTCAACCAGGCTGACCAGTGACATGTTTATATTCTCCAGGGAGCTTCTGGAGTGTTTCGTGCAAGCCGGCAGAAAGGAGGAGGCTGCCAGGTTCTGTTCCACCGCAGCGCCATTCATAAAGTCTCACGTGCCACAGAAATACCGGCAGATTTTCTCCATGATGGTAAATCAGCAACTTAGAAATAGAGATGGAAGAAGTAACGTTCTTAAAAGTCATTGTTCAGAAAACAAGTTTGCTGAGAGATATAAAATCCTATATGCATACATACATGAACAAAAACATGGAAACGTATTAAAAAGAAATAGCAGTCCATCCAGTGTGAAGATGCATATAATTGTGACATTTTGAAAACAGGGTCTTTTGCCGTCATCGTCGCTCTTTGAATATTTCCTTTGTAATAGCTTTGAATTTCTTTTAAGTTAATAGAAAAGTCACAAAGAGACAAGTAATTACTACAGGAATACATACATAGCATTCATCAGCTCTTCATTTTAACACATGGGAAGTCAGCTTAAGTTGTATCTGAAAAGCTAGATATAAAACTTAATTAATGAGAAGATAAAATCTAGGCAAAAATCTGAATCTCTACCTAATTTGAATCCAGATTAATAATCTGTTCCATTTTATGACAGGTGCGTCATGAATTAATGGATGAGCTTCAGTTAAAGGAAGAAATGAAAAATTCCATTAGCCTGTCAGTGGCTTTCTGTATTAATATGCTAAAGGCGTAAGTCATTCTGGGAGGGAGAGCAAATACTGTGTTTCACAAGTGCTGGGCTCGGGAGGGCTCTGTCCCCTCCATATGTGGCTGTCCTGTGTCCGGCGGTCCATGAGTCTGGAGTTGCAGTGACTGGACCTGGAGAGCGGGAGCCGGGGAGGCCTCGGGGTGTGGGGAATCTGGAGGCCACCCCATGCCTGGCCCTCCCTCCCTCCCAGCACGGAGGAGATGCCAGTGGCGCCACTGAAGGGCGAGGGCGGCTTCGAAGCTAAGTGCAGAAAGAGCTTTTAGGAGGAGAAGGTGACCGACTGGGTCAGATACATCTGACGGGTCATCCCAGATGAGGATGGAGACGTGACTGTGGGAGTGAACGGAGCAGTAATTGTCTGTAGGTAAAGTCCTGACTGCAGTGGGGAAGCTAAATGAGGGAGAGACCCCACCCAGGAGTAGAGGGGGCGCTTCGGAGAAGTTTGCTTTAAAGGACAGCAGGGATCTGCTATGTAGCGAGAGGGATTTGGGATGGTGCGGATCGCACTGTGTGTGGCGCTGCGGGGAGCCAGGAGATCGAAGTGTGTGTGGGCGCTGCGGGGAGCGAGGGGGTCACAGCGTGTGGGCGCTCGAGATTGGGGGTCACAGCGTGTGTGGGCGCTGAGGGGAGCGAGGGGGTCACAGCGTGTGTGGGCACTCGGGATTGGGGTTCACAGCGTGTGTGGGCGCTCGGGAGTGAGGGGGTCACAGCGTGTGTGGCACTCAGGGGAGCGAGGGGGTCAGCGTGTGTGGCGCTGAGGGGAGTGAGGGGGTCACAGCGTTTTTGGGTGCTGAGGGCTGTTAGGAAATCCGAGGTATTTGTGTTTCGTGGGCAGTGTCCCTGTGAGAGAGCAATGCTGGCCCGAGTTCTATCGCTATTGAACAGAGGGAGGGCTTTGCGTTCCCTGAGTGGGAATCCTATGTGGATGCTTGCTCTGGCGAGGGATCTGGGCATGTCTCACCCAAGTATGTTTATTTCCGGCCTTGTAGGGAGGCCGCGCATCCATGGAAGGAAGAAGGACCAGAAGGGGTGAAACGTTATCTTAAAAATGTGAGGAATAGAAAGCAGGAGGAGTTATTTTAGGTCTCCTGTTCCGTGGGAAACACAATTTCATAGACATGGAGTTTCTCTTTGGAGAATTTGAATAAATCGGACAAGATCTTTGGTTAATTAGCTCTGAATTATTTCTAGAAAACAGGCGCAAAATGATTTACCGGAAGATGTCAGTGTCATTCTGAGGACGGCCTATAGACACTTAGGCCGTTACAGCCACCACCGCTTTCCTTCAATCAGAGAAGAAAAGTAAGTGTCTTTATTTTTCCAACGTCACATCTTCATAATCATTGTACGAAATTTAGCAAGCACTGACAAATGTGAAAATAAGCCACCAGAACCACCTTTGCAAAAGCCAGCCATTATGGAGGTTTTTAGTAAATTCCTTTCTGTTTTTTTATGGCCTGGGATTTGTACTGTTTTGCGAGCACTTTCATAGCCTCCTTTTCGACATGGATTTAATGTGTAGGCACATGGACAGTGAGGTTACCGTGGCCTCGCGGTACTGGTGGCTGCATGGTGTGTTGTGGCTGGGAGAACCCAGGTTTCTCCAGAGCCCTTTTCAGGCTGGTCCGTTTGGATTCTGTGCTTTCCCAAATCCTACAGGCTTTGAGAGTTCAGGATAAGTCCTGGGCTGGAGTCTTGGAAGCAGGAAGCTGAGCCCGCGGCTTTCAGAAGCACTTGGAAAATACTGGCAGATTGCCTTCGTGGGCTCAGGCTGGGTGGGGGTTTATCCTTTGCCCCTTGAGGGATTTTGTCACCTCCTCATTAGCACTGTGTATATTTTTAAGAGAATGGGGAACAGGTAAAGCTTGTTGGTATGGGAGGCTGAAATTATCTGTTTGGTTTTGTGGTGGCCGTGGAAAACTAACAGAGAAGATGTATTAGTTATCTGTGGCTGCGTAACAAACACCCACAGACTTAGCAGCTTGAAACAACACAGGTCCATGACCTCACCGTGTCTGTGGGACAGGAACCGGTGCAGGTCCATGACCTCACCATATCTCCGGGACGGGAACCCGGGCGCAGGTCCGTGACCTCACCATATCTCCGGGGTGGGAACCTGGGCACAGGTCTGTGACCTCACCGTGTCTGTGGGACGGGAACCCGGGCGCAGGTCTGTGACCTCACCATGTCTGCGGGACGGGAACCCGGGCGCAGGTCTGTGACCTCACCATGTCTTTAGGTCTGTGACTCGCCGTGTCTGCGGATAGGAACCCAGGTGCAGGTCCATGACCTCGCCTTGTCTGCAGGTCTGTGACCTCACCGTGTCTATGGGATGGGAACCCGGGTGCAGCAGCCACAGTGTTGAGTAGTCTGGGGTCTCTTCTCAAGGCTGGACTAGGGAAGGGGTCCCCCAAGCTCATGGGGGTGTTGGCAGGACTCTGTTCTTGTGGGTCCAGGCCCTGCCCCTGGCATGACCACTTGCTTTCTCAGTGCCAGCAAGGGACAGCCAGCTGGCGTGCCAGACGCCAGAGCATTTGTGGCCTCATCAGGGAGGTGGCACTCACCCAACTGAGGTTTCTGCTAATAGCTGCAGGCTCCTCGAGGAAGGGGCCACAGGACCGCAGCTCAGCTGGAGGGACATGGGCCAGCTCTCTGGTGGGTCCGTTTTCAGGACGGGTATGAGTGCACGTGTACATGGGGATGCATGTGATATGTTTTTCTGGAAGGAGTTTGCATCTTCTGTCAGACCCTCCAAGTTGTAATTGAAGTCCGGCCAAGCTTCCCTTCTGTGGCTGGGTGCTCCCAGGAGAGGTCTCAGGACCAGTGGAAATAGCCCTGTTCTGAGGTCTGTCTGCAGGTGGGATACTCCGGCACTTTTATGGATTGTCTCCTGACCTACCCAGCAGGCCTGTGCGCTGGAGCTCAGGTAGGATGGAGAGGCCCAGCCTGCCAGGACCTGAGAGGGTCCAACAGCTGAGCAGGGGGAGGAGGTGAGCAAGGACGAGGGATGCAGAAGGAGCTGACCCCACCCCAAAGGCAACCCAGGATTGCAGGGAGGACGGCCACACCTCACTGAGGACCAGGCTGGGGTGCTGCCAGCAGCCACCAGTTGTATTCCTGGTAAGACTGTGATGACTCCAGGGGAAAGGGCAGAAGACATGTGGACGTGCTCCTGTTGACATCTGGCAATGTCTGGAGATGATGTGGGTGGCTGCTACAGGCGCGCTCTTCATCTAGTGGGCCGTGGCGGCAAGGCCACCCCTGGACAGGCTCCCCCTGGCAGAGAGGGGTCCAGGCGGGACACCCTGGCCTAATCTCCACCCCTGGAGCACGCTCGTGATCCCTGAGCTCCGCAGCAAGCCTTCAAGTGGGGCGCTGAGTGCACCCTGTGTGCTTTGTCGAAGTGGTCTGCAGCACTGTGGGTCCTCTGCACGTTGATATAAATTCTAGCCTCAGCCTGTCCATTTCTACAAAGACCCTGATTGGTGACTGCACCTGTGATTGGCAATGCTCCCATGGGCTTGTCGCCTGGTGGGGAGCCCACGCTCCGTGTGGGGAGCAGGGAGGCCCAGGCTCCGTGTGGGGAGGAGGGAGCCCCAGGCTCTGTGTGGGGAGTGTGGGGAGCCCCAGGCTCTATGGGGGGTGGGCGTGGGGAGGCTCCTGTCTCTTCCCTGCAAGGCCTCTGTCTTCGCTGAGCTGCAGATGTGAGTCTGAGCAGCTGTACAAGGCAGTGGCTGTGATGATGCATGAAGTAGCCCCTGTGTCTGCCCTGGGGTCTGCAGGTAACCTGAAGGTCTGGAGCGAGAGGAACAGGGCGTCCAGCAGGGACGCCGTGGCCCCTGGGTGGCCTCCATAGCTGTGCTGGCCCTGGGAGACCGTTGGGCTCCGTATCTGTAGCCTCAAGCTCAGCTGTGCCTCATAGCAGGGTTTCTGTTCTAACTCATGACATTTATCTCTTATCCTGCCTCTATTTCCTGCCTCTGGTTGAATGGGGGACGTTTATTCTCCCCTGCAGCCACATTTCCTGAGCGCGGTACTGAGGTGGTGCTGGCCGGTTTGTTTGTTTGCAGAATGCTTCTGCTTTTCGAATTGGCTCGTTTTTCCTTGACCTTGAAGTGCACGGAGATCTCCTCTGACTGCCTCTCAGACCTGAAGAAGATGGGAAGTGCGGTAAGGGGCTTCATGACACTGTGGGTGGGTGCGGGGGCTGCTCACCGTGCATCTGGACGAAAAGCAAAGGAAAGGACGAGCAGGCACAGCTGTGGCCCCAGAGCCCCCGTTGGTGAGGTCAGCCCACTGCCATCTCTCTTAGCTGCGTTTTGCACGGCTACGGTTAGATGGTTTTTGCAATTTTGCACCTGCCCATTTCTCTTTACTGTGGCCACTGGTCCACGGCACCACAGTTGTTTCTAGAGCCCTCTTTGCGGGCGGCATAAAATTTCCTGATGCTAGTGACCCTCGCCCTCCACCAGTCCCATCACTGGGCGTGCAGACCTCGTCCGCAGGGCCTCGCTACCCATGGCACGGCCTCATTTGCTGCAGTTTGTTACCTGCAGTCGCGCACAGTATGAAAATGCTCAGGTGTTCTGAGAGAGAGCCCACGTCCACGTCATGTTTATGGCCGTATAGGGTTGTGATTGTATTTTATTATTAGTCATTGTAAATTTCTTACTGTGCCTAACTGACAAATTGAACTTTATCACAGGGATTTATGTAGAGAAAAGCGCAGTATGCATTGGGTTTCAGGCCTTCCCTGGGTTGGAGGTCTTGGAAAGTATCCGCTCAGAGAAGGCCAGGCTACTGTATAATTTTTTGCTTATTACGTAAAGGACTGCAGTGAACATGTTGTGCCTAAAACATTTTTCTGCATTGATTTTTCTCTAAGCTGAGTATATCTACACAAAATGACTAGGGAATTTTCACTTTTAATATTTTAAGAATACATGTTACAGTATTCTGTTTCTGCCCTCCAGAAAAAGCTTCACGTGATTAGAAGTGCGTAAGACTGCACATATCAAGTGTACTGCTTCTTGAAGGAACTGTGACGGGGCTCTTACGCAGGGCAGGGCTTTACTTACCAGGGATGGTTTCAGCATCGTGCACCACCCTGAGCAAACTGAGTGTCGATTTACACATGGAGCGTGCAGAGGGCAACCCTCGGATCCACCGCCGTGTGCTGGGGCCACCCTCGTGCTGTCCTCCTTGAGTGGCTGCTGTGTGCTTCGCCCCAGGTTACTGGGGCAAACAAAGCCAGCGGCAGTGCAGGAGATATGCCCATGGCTCAGCACAGGGAAGGGTGTGGGGGGCCGGCCAGTCACACTGAGGGCTGTGCTGATCTGGAGATAGTTTTGGGAAAGGAAGTGAGTTCACATGTCTTTGACAGACAGGCAGCCCTTGGAGGGACCGCCCAGGTGGCAGAGGGCAGGGTGCAGGCAGGAAGCATGGTCAAGGCTGGAAACAGCAGGCCACGTAGCACAGAGGATGGGAGGAGCGTGGGAGGTGCTCCTGTGTTTGACACCCTTTACCGGGTCCTGTGGACCCCGTTTCCATCTTCTGGCTTTCCATGGCACGGTGGCCCCAACGTAGAATGACCGTGGGACGCCTGGGTCCAGCCCTACTGTGTCCTTCCTTCAGCTCCCTGGGCCTCAGCGTTTGTCCCTGCAAAATGGCAGCGTAACAGGACCCATCTCCAAGGGCCGCTGTGGAGCGGAAAGCAGTTTCGTGCATCCCAGGTCGAGGCTACCGGGCAGGTGCCTGCTGCTGTGGGGTTGCTAGTGGAGAGACTCCTGTGGCCCAGCTCTGCCCCCACCGCCTGTGGCCCCTGCAGAGCATGACCCCACCTTGAGGACACTCCTGGGCCTTTGCCCGGTCAGCCTCTGCCCGTCCATCACTCAGGCCCCAGCCCTCCTTGTCACTTCCTGGCTAACCGCTGGTTGAAAGCGACCTCCACTGGAGGCTCATCATCCCTGCCAGGCTCCCATGAGGCATTCAGGACCTCATGAGATTTATTTTGTAAAAGCTCATTGATGTTAAGGATATGAACAGTTTTTAATTTTGAAGCCTTGATGCATTTTTAAAGACTAGCCACTGTCACATATTTCACAATTGCCTGAGCAAATGGTGGAAATGATTTCACCAGGCAGACACCCCGACCTGTGGGACCACGTGAAGAGTTTTCAGATCCATGACTGTGTGGGAAGCACGGAGCGCTTTTTCCCACCTCCGTGGAGCCCAGCATAGCTTCCTCAGTGGCATGGGGGTTGGCAGCCGGTGGACAGGCCGGGGCACACAGCCCAGGATGGCGGCCTCCTGTGCTTTCCATGCTGACTGGCGCCGAGCCCCAGACATGCGGGACTCTGGTGCAGCCATCCCCAGTGCTGTGGGCACGGCCCGGTCCCTGCGGATGTCTGCTGCCGAGGAACTGCTCAGGACAGAGGCATCTGCTGTGAAGATGCTGCTCCGTCAGCGCCTAAGCTCACAGACCAGAAGACCTGCCCACCTTGAGCCCCAGTGGGTTTAGGGCCTCAGTAGCCTTGCAGACGCTCCCAGCAGGTCCGTTCTCCAGGCGTTGGTGCAGCCCGGGGCCACCGAGCAGCCTGGCAGAGGCCTGGGTACCAGTGTTGGGGGCCTGGACAAGGCCCCTGAAAAGGGAGAATTGGGGCACTCCTGGCGGCTCTCGGCTGGTGGGGCCTGTGGGCAGGCCAGGAGTCGGTGCAGCCAAAAACACTTGGCTTCCTCACCTCTACCTCTGCGTCGAAGGTGCCTTCGTGTCGTCCCTTGGTTGTGTTAAACTTCTATCTGGTTGCATTTTAAATGGCCCTTGAAGTTAATGAATGTGCAGGAGTGCTTCCCTTCCAAATCACTTATCTTTTCAAAAACTGTATCTGCAGGATCCTGGGAAGCTGATTGAAATAGAGTGTCTGGAGTGTGAATCCGAAGCTTTACAACTTGAGAGTAAAATGAAAGTGTACCTCCGAGCAGCTGTCGAGGTGGGTCCTCACGCAGGAGCCGCACGCCTGGCATTATTTTGCAGATTCCTGGAACTTGGTGCCAGTTGAGTTTGTGCCACGTTTGAGGGTGCCAGGGACATGGCCTGGACCCCACTCCTGGATGCACCCTGGCTCCCATGACAGCTGGTTTGAGTCCACCCTCCAGTGCCACACTTCCTCTCCCGCACACGGGGCCCACGGGCCTCCCTGGTGGGTTGGGGTCATGCAGGTGGGATGTGACTCCCTCCAGCTCTCCTCCTGCCACCCCTGCAGAGCTGCCTCCTCCCCTTTGTGTGGTGAGGCCAGCCTGGGAGGACGGGGTTGCGTCCCCACGAGGGCTTCTGCCAGCCTCACTTGAGTCTGGGAAAGCGTCGTCATGGTGAGGGGACAAAAGTCACTGCTGGCCCTGGTGTCAGCTGCCAATTACAGGCACATGAGCCTGACCCACCTCCGTGCTGCCGTCTGAGACGATAGGCTCTGGAACAGCAGCCACTGCCTGGAAAGGAACTAGGAATTATTTCAGACTCTTCCTCAGTGAGAATTTCCCTGTTCAAAGATGAACAAAAACCTGACAGAATGGTGGCCACAGCCCTGACGTGCTGCCACGGCGAGCACCACGGGGGTCGGCCCAGGAGCCCTTGAGCCCTGTCAGCCGGGTTGTGTGAGGGGCGCAGAGCAGCCGGGGGCCTGACGGTCAGTGTTGGAGTGCCACGGCGGGGGATGAACAGGGTGCCCGGGAGGCCTTCCCCGCCCCCACAGCTTACGTGCCCATCCTCAGCCTGCGCTGCCTGGCCTGTGTGTCTCGGCCCCGTGGGTGCCGACGCTCCTGTGGACTTGCTCCTTGGGTCCCTCCGCAGGGCCGAGCGTCTTGAGGGAGGTTTTAGACGGCTGCTGTGCGCCGGTGCCGCGCATGTGGTAGGCACTTAATGAGTGTTCGTTTAAGGCATGATTTCCAGACGGTGCTCTGGCTGCCGTGCCCGGTCTGAAAGTGAGCAGAGGCTGCTTCCCCCACCTCATCTGCTGAGGGTCTCAGAGGGCTGGCCCTGGCGTGCGAGGCTTTGGGACCGACCCAGCAGCCAAGTGGCAGGATGGGGCTGTGAGTTGCAGGTACAGGCTCCACCGCAGCCCAGCAGTGTGAGGGCGAGACCCCCGTGGCAGCCACAGGCTGTGGGGACCTGGCCAAGTGAGCACAGGACAGACAGGCGGCCCAGCAGGGCTTGCGGGAGGCGGGAGCGTGAGAGGAGGCTGGTTCCGCTGTCCTGAAATCCCGGCCTGAGCCTTTGTGCCAGGAAAGGCACGTGTAGCACAGACCGCTGCTGTGAGGGTGGGAAGCGGGCAGAGGCCCCAAGGAAGAGACGAGGTTGAGAAGGGAGCAGACGCCGCTGACTCCACACAAGGGAGGTGGACGCAGCCGCGGTGTGTGGCACTGCTGAGCCTCCTGCGTGTGATGTCTTGTGAGGCGCCCGCGTCCTCCTAGAAAGGGTCACTGGCTGTTTTCTCAGACAGACTCGAGCACGGCCCCATGCAGGGTGATGGATTTAGGGCCTGAGTTCTCAGCCTGCCCTGGCTGCATGTGCCACCCCAGCCCTGTTCCTCGAGCCAGCAACGTCCGCAGAATCGCCCATGTCCTCTTCGCAGACCCAGCTGGATATCATACAGAGACTGGACGTCGCGCTGCAGCGAGCTGTCCGCCTGGGCGACCCCCGGGTCATCCATGTGGTGTGCGCCACGCAGTGGAACACCTGCCTGCCCCTGCTGCAGCACAACCTGCGGCACCACCTGAGGAAACCCCTGGCCAACGTCGCGGATGTGCTGGAGAAGGTGGACAGGTGGGGGCGCCTGCGCTGTGTCGTCCGCAGAGGGTGGGCTGTGGGAGGACATGGCGGAGGAGGAGGAGAAGGTGGACGGGTGGGGGCACCTGCGCTGTGTTGTCCTCAGAGGGTGGGCTGTGGGAGGACATGGCGGAGGAGGAGGAGAAGGTGGACAGGTGGGGGCGCCTGCACTGTGTCGTCCGCAGAGGGGGGGCTGCGGGAGGCGGTGGCGGAGGGGGAGGAGATGGTGGCCAG
>CAUYQU010055867.1:0-11297 GCA_963574635.1 Cheracebus regulus
TGCTGTCAGTATAGCACAGAGTTTTGCCCAAAGCCTGCTGTAATCACTCCCTGTTTACCGCCTATGTTCGCTCAAGGCCCAGGGACTCTACAATCCGCAGGTGGCAAAGCCATCCAGACCTGTCTCCTTCCCATCAGGGCACCCCCACCACAGTACCTTGGGGAGTTTTGCCAGACTAATATCTTTTTAGTTTCTCTCTTTGCATATTACTATCTCCTTTCCATTAAATATATATTTTACAGTATTATCATCTAATTCCTTTCTTTCTTTTACTATAATACTTAAGTGATTCTCTTTCTTTCTTTCTTTCTCTCTCTCTCTCTTACTCTTTCTTTCTCTTTTCTTTTCTTTTTTCTTTTTTTTTTTTGAGACCATAGTTTTGTTCTTGTTCAGGCTGGAGTGCAGTGGCCCCATCTCAGCTCATTGCAACCTCCGCCTCTTGAGTTCAAGTGATTCTTGTGCCTCAGCCTCCTGAGTAGCTGGGGTTATAGGCACCGGCCACCACATCCAGCTAATTTTTGTATTTTTGGTAGAGATGGGGTTTCACCATGTTGCCAGGGTGGTCTTGAACTCCTGACCTCAGGTGATTCACCTGCCTTGGCTTCCCGAAGTGCTGGAATTATAGGCATGAGCCACCAGGCCTGGCCTGAGTGATTTCCTTTTGATTGCCCTGGGAGGATAACAATTATCATCTTATTTATAACAATGCTATTTATATTAATATCAGGTTTGCTTATGTATAGCTTATTTCACTCTTCCCTCTTTATGCTCTTATTGGTATACAAATTCCAAATGCATACAGTGTACATACAACACTACAGTTTTATTAGTATGGTATATGCTTATATAACAGTTCAGGAATAGAATATATAAGTTGGAAAATTCTTAAAATTACAAATAATCAAAAATACATAATGTACCCTCTTTTATATTTACATGTTACTTTTTTTTTTTTTTTAGAGCACCTGCCTGTCAGACTAGCTGGCCAGCACTACATGTTAATTTTTTATTGTTTCATATGGATCTCAGTTATTCTTTAGTGTTCTGTTTTGTTTTTGTTTTTTGCCCGAAAAAAAATCCCTTTAGATGTTTATTTTTTATATAGCTTGATGGCTGGATCTAGTTTTATTGTACTTTTCCAAATGTATAATTCTGAAACTATTTACTGAGTAGTTTTGCTTTTCTTCACTGGTGAATAATGACATTTTTCTTAAATATCAAGTTCCTTATGTGCCAAGGTCCATATATATATATATATATTTTATTACACTTTAGGTTTTGGTGTACATGTGCAGAACATGCAAGATTGTTGCATAGGTACATACATGGCAATATGGTTTGCTGCCTCCATCCCCATCACCTATAACTGGCATATCTCTCCATGTTATCTCTCCCCAATTCCCTACCCCTACGGTCCCTCCCCTATTACCCTCCCCACAGACCCCAGTGTGTGATGCTCCCCTCCCTATGTCCATGTGTTCTCATTGTTCAACACCCGCCTATGAGTGAGAACATGCAGTGTTTGATTTTCTGTTCTTGCGTCAGTTTGCTGAGAATGATGGTTTCCAGATTCATCCATGTCCCTACAAAGGACATGACTCATCATTTTTTATGGCTGCATAGTATTCCATGGTGTATATGTGCCGCGTTTTCCTTGTCCCGTCTATCATCAATGGGCATTTGGGTTGGTTCCTGGTCTTTGCTATTGTAAACAGTGATATTGCCGCAATGAATTGTGCATGTGTCTTTATAATAGAACAATTTATCATCCTTTGGATATATACCCAGTAATGGGATTGCTGTGTCAAATGGAATTTCTATTTCTAGGTCCTTCAGGAATTGCCACACTGTCTTCCACAATGGTTGAACTAACTTACACTCCCACCAACAGTGTAAAAGTAATGGCAGACTGCCTCAGTATTGGCGGACTGCCTTGGTAATGGTGGACCCCCTTCCCCCTACAAAGCTGGACTGTCCTGGGTCTAGCTGTGCTTGTTGTCAAACTCTCAGTCCGGAGCGTTTCAGATTGCTGGCCTTTGTGGGGGTGGGACCCGCCGAGCTAGATCACCTGGCTCCCTGTTTCAGCCCCTTTTTTCAGTTGGATGGGTGGCTCTGTCTCCCAGGTGTTCCAGGTGCCAGTTGAAATGGCTGCCCAGATTTGTATGAGTTTTTGTGTGGAGACCCACTGTGCCAGCTGAAACAGCCATGCTGGAAACTTGTGGTGCTTTTCAGCCCAGAAATCTCCTAGTCTGTGGGCAGTAATAACTCATTTGGAAATGTGGTGATCACTCAGCCTCTGCATTATTCTTGGTGGTACCTGCACTCCAGAGCTGTTCCTATTCAGCCATCTCAGATCCAGAAGCAATTCTTGACATTTTCTTTGTTCCAATGGATGTGGGTCATTTCAACTGTGGTTGGAGGTTGGAACTTTCTGATGAGCTAAGCTACTACCACGCAGCGACCACCTGAAATACCAAAATAGATAATGGGTGACAGTTTCCCAAAAGAAAATGAGAATATCATCATGAGAATCAGAGGGAGTGAATTTTGAATAGATTTAAAAAATGGATTTAGGTTTCTACTAGGGTACCAAGAAAAATAAGTTTTTTGTTTATGTTTTTGTGCACAAATTTTCTTAGACATCTAGGACATAATAACTACTCAACAAATATATTGTATTGCTTCATTTGCATGATTACAACTCTAAGTTCTCTGTGTAGGCTAAACATTCCCCTTCTGATTATAATTTTAATTCCTGATTTATCAAATAACATAGCTCTACCTGCCCCCAAAAGAACATAGATGCCTGCTGTTTTTATTTATAAACAAAGATTTCACCCTCTTCTGAGATATGACTTTCTGCAAGTTTTTTCCTTTTTCTTGTGTTATAATCTTAAGGAAAAACAGATTTTATCATTCACAGTTCAAAAATGCCAATCCACACAATATCATCAGGGGCACCAAGACTTTCTGGATGAGAGAGCTCACACTCACCAGTCTGACTACTGGGATTTGGTGAGTGAGATGCACAGAGCTTCTGCTTCTTCATGTTTCTGAAGTTCTAATACTTTAGGGGAGTATTTGTTACATTTAGATGTCCCGACATGTTTTCTTGATGAAAGGCAATGGCATCTCTCTGTTCAAAAGGGTGACAAGATAAAACAAGTTCAGGAAGAAGAATTTGTGAAACTGATAATCACTGAAAGATTTTGTTTACACACAGGACTTTATACATCTGGGGAGAGAATAGAGAATAAGCACTAGAAAATAGCTCTTTAGTTCTGAGTGAATGAAAGTGCCAGAGGTCTAAATTTCTTAGCAAAATCCTAAATGGTACTTAGGCCAAACTTTCTAGGATGGAAATTCCTCCGGGAGGCATGTTTCCTGTTTGATGAAATACGTTCACCCAGGATGTGTTACTAAGTAAACTAATCAATACAATTAACGACAATTTGTTTTAAAAAGACAAATTGATGTTTGTCTGATGTTTAACATGGCCACTCTGTATTTTCATATATCTCTAGAGGCTCAGTTGTAATAATGTGTGTGCTATTTTTGCATTTGCTCTTTTCACTTAACATGTTTTACAAGTTTCAACATAGTCTTTCCAATTAACATTTGAGTTGTTTTAAATCCTAGCTGTAGTAGATAATATTTCAATGTTATGAAATCCTGGTTTCAATGAATATTCAATGAATATTTTCCTGCTTATCTATTTTTAGTTTTGTAATGATGCTTTAAGTCCCTAGGAATTGCATATCTGTGCCATATAGACCAAAACACCATACAGTTGTGTCTCTGAAATAATATATTGTCTTCCAAAGTGCTGGATAATTCACTCTCACAGACACAGTGTAGAAGTACAACAGTTTCAACATAAGGTTGACACTACAAGGTGTTAAGGAAATAATGGACCCTGGCATGGGTCCAACCTCTTGAGGATATCTAACATATGTATGAAAGTTTCTCAACTTGAAAAAAAAAAAAAGGAATTACAACTCTTACTTCATCATAGTGTGGGGATCACAATCCTAAATGTCCTTTTGGTTCTGGCAGGGAGTGTAAATTAATTAAGCAAGATGTTAGGGAGGCTGGAGAAAAAGATGAAAACTATGGAAAAATGAGGATGCATGCTCCATCTGCCCCTCTAAAGAGCTGTCTTTACTCAGCTCCAGCTGAGATGTCACAATTTCAAAATGTGGGCCACTCATTCCAATTCAATGTATATGAAACATACAACACTTACTAGACAAGAAAGGAGGGAAGGGAGAAAGGGAGGAAGGAGAGAAAAAGGAGGTAAAAAAGAAGTACGGAAAAGAGAAAGAAAAAGAAATAAACAGTTGGTTTGAAATCCCCGTGTACAAACTTTATAATGTGCCATTTGCAATGAACTTTTCTTTATGGAAGTAAGGCAAATTTCAATAAAAAGATGCCTTGTAAAACTGATTGCTTGGATTGGTACTGATGGGAAAAAAACACAAAATGAAAGTGCTAAGCAACCAGCACCATCCAAAAGAAATGTTATTTATGATGATGAACAGTATGCATGCACAAAAAGCAGAATTCGATGCCAGGCTTTAGCAGATGTAATTATATAGCATGATAAAGTAAAGCACAAAAGGAGTTGAACCACTCTTTCCAAATTACAAAGCTGTAAAACATTCAGCAGTCAAGTAATAAAAAGAAAAAAAATTGTTCTACTTATTTAATTTGCATGACTTATTTTTCTCCAACAACAAAATGCCTAGGATGAACAATGAATTCAGGAGTTACAGAATGACTGGTGCCACTCTCCACTCATTTTCCAAGTGATTTCATTTGTTCAATAAGATCAGTTACCACAGGATGGTGAGAAATCTTAGTGTGTGTGTGTGTGTGTGTGTGTGTGTTTTCCCAGATTTGCCTTTATGATGTGAGAAACCATAGGCGACAGCAGTAAGGAGAAAATAACCTCTAATTCAGGGTAAGATATTGACAGGGGTAAGAATTCAGCCCTCTGACAGCAAAGCTCTCCCCTCACTTCTCAGTATTGTATATTTTATTATTGCATGTTTGAGTAGAAGTCAGGGATATATGTGATATGCATCACCACTTGAAGTTGTCCACAAGGCTATTCACCATCAAAAATGTAAGTGGACTATAAGAAAAAAAAAAGAAGATTTGGAGAAATAAGGGGCAGGAAGTGACAATGGCCATAAAAGGAGGCATTTGCCATCAAGACAAAGACCCAGATGCATTTGTTGTTGGAAAATATTTCCAAGCTAAGAGACCCAGATGCATTTGTGGTTGGAAAATATTTCCAAGCTAAGAATGTAAGTGAAAGGACAGCTAATCAGTTATTTAAACAGCCTTTTGCTAGGATAATGAAAACCTAAGGACAGGCAGGAAAACAACCAAGGCACAAATTTAGGTCGTTGTCCTTTGCTATTATTTTTTCTGCTGTCTTTTGGCAGGGTCCTCAGTGTCTTCATTTTGGCTGCTAAGTACATTTATGCTCAACCAGTTTACAGGGTTGTCATTAAGGATACATGGATTTTAAATGAGATTCTGGGTCAAATACCCAGGTAACTCAAGCCACGTTAATCTTGAATCTGAAATAGCCTTATAGATGTCTTGATTTTTAGGTGTGTTTTTCCAATGAGTTATTGGAAATAAATTCATCTATCACTAATGTTTTCCAAGCCTACATGATTTCCTAAAGTTCTCAGTGAAGGATTTTCCAAGGCTTTCTTGGAGTAGTAAATAATCCTCTACAAGTTCTTTTAATCAAATTAGACTGTGACCGTCCTCTTCTCTCTTGTTCCTTGATCTAAAAGGGTCTGCTCCCAAGCCACATAAAGCTATCTCATATTGTACCTCCTCCATATCTGTTCCTCAATTTCATTTAATTCAATCAACATTGTATTGGGGTAGGGGAATCTACTCCAGTCCTTGACCAGTGAATTCAGAGATGAACCATATAATAGAGATGAATAATCTGCTCTCATTTATCATTATTGCCTTCACAGATGGGGCACATACTGTGTATCAGGCACCACACTAAAGGCTTGGTTGGTATACATCATCTTAATTGATTATCACAACAATTGAATATATTAGGACTATTTGCATTCCCAATTTTAAAATGGGTAAACTGAAGATAAGAGATATGAAGAATTTTTCAAGGTTGTATGCCTCTTGAGGGAGAGATCCAGGACAATATCTCAGGTCTAACTCTGAAGTCTAGACTCTTAGCTGCTACTTAATAATATAAATGATAATGAAGAAGATAATGATGATAGTTAATATTTATTGAGCAACTTTTTATATTTCAGGTAAAGTGCAAGGCACTTGACATAGATTATAATCTTGTTTCATTAGAACAATCATCATGCAAGGTTAACCATGCTGCTACCCTTGATTGTTAGATAATTAAAATTAAGGTATATGGAAATTATGCCTTATGAAAGATCATTCACTTAGTCTCAATGAATAGGGTAGGTCTCTCTGCTATAGTAAAACCAGTGCTTCTAAATTTCGCCCAGCAAATACTGTATTAGTCTGGCTTCCATGAATCAAAGGAATAGGAAGAAATTATATAGCAAAACACAATGGATAGTTAGTCCTATTTTCTTGTAATTTGGGAAATAATCAAATAAAAGCAAACTAAATACAAAAATCATAACTTCTTCTACGAACACTATTATAGAACTCCTTGGGGAATGTCATTGTCATTTAATTGTTAAGTCAAAGAGCTAGACCTATTTTGCCTGATGTCACCCTTAGGGATTCACACCAAAAGTTGTTTGAGATGACTTAGTTTGAAGGGTCCCAGCTTCTAAGTAAATTTAGGTAATGTTCTATTTGTTTTAGGATCCTGGCATCTGGCAAAATGTCTTGCAAATATTATACTTAGTAAACATTTGTGGCTTGCAATTTTTGATGCTCAAGAATCAAGGGGTTAACAGAGGCATTTTTTGCTTTAGAAAAAGTGGTAGCAGTGCATGGTTATTTTTGGCCCATGAAAATATTGGTTATAATATTCTTCTTTTTCCATTGCATTACTGTAAAACTTATTTGAGAGCTATTAAATAATTGAAACATTTTTTAATAAGATGATTTAAAAGAAGGGGTATGTTATCATTATTGTTTACTTATGCAAACATTATGAGAGCCTGTTATGTGCTAGGCACTTTGCTGAACATGCTGAGGAAGACAAAGATGTGTAAAGACATATGGATAATTCTGCCAATATATGTTGGTTGCAAGCTTCAGTACGCTGAAGATAAGCATCTTGTCTCATCTACAATTTGTTACCCACTTCATGCGCCTCATTTGCAAAAACAATTAATGATCCTGCTAGCAACTGTGTAAACAATGGCTATTAAATATATAAATATACCCATTTAGCTACTTATTTCCTTTTGGTAATAAAATAAATCTTTTCTTCTCTAATAATAAACAGCTACACACAAAAATAGTTTATAGATAAATTGCATTCAGACATGAAAAGATGCCCTGAGTGTGCAGTGGTAGAAATTATATAGGTTTCTAGAAATAGGAGACACTAGAAAAATTAATCACATTCCTTCAGGTAACTGCCTGTGGTATTCCTGGTAACATTTATTAAATAATTAAAAGTAGATTTATTTTCAAGACTTTTGTTACAAAAATGATAGCTTTACTATACCTTTAGAAATTACATCTGTAATTATATTACTTAATAATTTGTTTTAATACATTTTCTTTAGGAAATGTTTCTGCTCATTCAGATACTGACTATAAAAGCAAAAATGAAGTGTGGAGTTTAAGTTATGATTTTTAAAACCCTATTGCTAAAAAGGGAGAGGTAGTAGTTTTATATTTTCATTGCATTCTTTAAATAACTGTCCAATCTTTTACTTCACACTGGCAATATAGGTAATGAGCATAAATACTATATATCTGTAGAGCACTTGGATTTTTACATGCAATAGTAAGGCAGATGAGGTACTTTGGCCAAACCAACTCAACCTGGAGAATTATATATATATTTTTACCTTATTGAGATACAAGATACAGGTATAAATTACACTAATTCTGAGTGTACAGCTAGGTAAGTTTGTGCACCTGTATAACCACAACCCAGATCAAGAGCTAGAATATTTCTAGAGCCCCATATATTTCTTTCATGTCTCCCTTGGTCAACTACCAACACTCCCCCAACTCAGAATAACTGGTAATCCAATAATGTGACTTCTATTAACCATGACTGCTTTTGTCTGTTTTTAGACATCATCTGAGTGGAATTATGCAATATGTTTTTTTTTTGCATCAATTTTTTTCAATCAACAAAATGAGAGATTCATCTGTCTTATTGTGTGTAATTGGCTGTTGTGTGTCATTAGTTCTTTTAAATTATTGCTCTATTATATAGAATGAATACAATATGAAATATTTATCCATTCCTCTGCTGATTGATATTTGGGTTATTTCCAATTTTTGTGTATTATGTGAAAAAAAAACGCATACTGGATAAAGAAAATGTGATACATATACACCACGGAACACTACAACCATAAAATGAATGAGATTATGTCTTTTGCAGAAACATGAATAAAGCTGGAAGCTATTATCCTTAGCAAACTAACACAGGAACAGAAAGCCAAACACTGCATGTTCTCACTTACAAATGGTAGCTAAATGATGATAACACATGAACACATAGAGGGAAACAACATACACTGGGGCCTATCAGAACCTGGAGGGTGGGAGGAGGAAGAGGATCAGAAAAAATAACTAATGGATATTAGGCTTAATACTTGGGTGATGAGGTAGTCTGTACAACAGACCCCATGATATGTTTTCTATGTAACAAACCTACACATGTATCCCTGAACTTAAAGAAATAAAGGTATTTGAATAGGAAGAGAGGACATCAAATTGTCCCTGTTTGCAGATGACATGATTGTATATTTAGAAAACCCCATCATCTCAGCCCCAAATCTCCTTAAGATGATAAGCAACTTCAGCAAAGTCTCAGGATACAAAATCAATGTGCAAAAATCACAAACATTCCTATACGCCAATAACAGACAAACAGAGAGCCAAATCGTGAGTGAACTCCCATTCACAATTGCTACAAAGAGAATAAAATACCTATGAATACAACTAACAATGGATGTGAAGGACCTCTTCAAAGAGAAGTACAAACCACTGCTCAAGGAAATAAGAGAGGACACAAACAAATGGAAAACATTCCATGCTCATGATTAGGAAGAATCAATATTGTGAAAATGGCCATACTGCCCAAAGTAATTTATTGATTCAATGCTATCCCCATCAAGCTACCAAGGACTTTCTTCACAGAATTGGAAAAAAACACCTTAAACTTCATATGGACCAAAAAAGTGCCCACACAGCCAAGACAATCCTAAGCAAAAAGAGCAAAGCTGGAGGCATCATGCTGCCTGACTTCAAACTATACTACAAGGCTACAGTAATCAAAACAGCATGGTACTGGTACCAAAACAGAGAAATTGACCAATGGAACAGAACAGAGACCTCAGAAAGAATGCCATGCAGTTACAACCATCTGATCCTTGACAAACCTGACAACAACAAGCAATGGGGAAAGGATTCCCTGTTTAATAAATGGTGTTGGGAAAACTGGCTAGCCATATACAGAAAGCTGAAACTGGACCCCTTCCTTACACCTTACATAAAAATTAACTCTAGATGAATTAAAGATTTAAACATGAGGCCTAACACCATAAAAACTCCAGAAGAAAACCTAGGCAAAACCATTCAGGACATAGGCATGGGCAAGGACTTCATGACTAAAATACAAAAAGCAATGGCAACAAAAGCCAAAATAGGCAAATGGGATCTAATTAAACTTAAGAGCTTCTGCAGAGCAAAAGAAACTATCAACAGAGTGAACCAGCAACCAACAAGATGGGAAAATTTTTTTGTAATCTACCCATGTGATAAAGGGCTAATATCTAGAATCTATAGAGAACTAAAAACAAATTTACAAGATAAAAACAAACAACCCCATCAAAAAATGGGCAAAGGATATGAACAGACATTTTTCAAAAGAAGACACTTATGTAGCCAACAAACATGAAAAAAAGCTTATCACTGGTCATTAGAGAAATGCAAATCAAAACCACATTGAGATACCACCTCACGCCAATTGGAATGGTGATCATTAAAAAATCAGGAGACAACAGATGCTGGAGAAGATGTGGAGAAATAGGAACACTTTTACACTGTTGTTGGGAGTATAAATTAATTCAACCATTGTGGAAGACAGTGTGACGACTCCTCAAGGATCTAGAACCGGAAATACCATTTGACGCAGCAATCCCATTACTTGGTATATACTCAAAGGATTATAAATCATTCTATTATAAAGACACATGCACACCTATGTTTATTGCATCACTGTTCACAACAGCAAAGACTTGGAACCAACCCAAATGCCCATCAATGATAGACTGGATAAAGAAAATGTGGCACATATACACCATGGAATACTATGAAGACATAAAAAAGGATGAGTTCATGTCCTTCACAGGAACATGGATGAATCTGGAAACCATCATTTTCAGCAAACTGACACAAGAACAGAAAACCAAACACCACATGTTCTCAATCATAAGTGGGTATCGAATGATGAGAACACACAGACACATGGAGGGGAACATCATACACTGAGGCCTGGGGAGAGTGGGGCTAGGTGAAGAATATCAGGGGGTTGGGGGGGATTGGGGAGGGATAGCATTAGAAGAAATACCTAATGTAGATGATGGGCAATGGATGCAGCAAACCACCACCACTGGCATGTGTATACCTATGTAACAAACCTGCACAATCTGCACATGTACCCTAGAACTTAAAGTATAATAAATAAATTTTAAAAATTAAATTAAATTAAAAAGTTTTCATGTGTACCTATGCAACAATCCTGCAAGATCTGCATATGTACCCCAAAACTTAAAGTACAATAAAAAAAAGGAGAAAGAAGAAAATTTTTAAATAAAATGTGTGTTGTTTTGTTTGGTTGGTTTTGTTTTTGTCATTTTTTTTTTTTCTCACTTTGTTGCCCAGGCTACAGTGCAGTGGCATAAACATAGCTCACTGTGGTCTCTATCTCCTGGGTTCAAGTTATCTTCCTGCCTTAGCTTCAGCTGGGACCACAGGCATGTGCCACCACATCTGGCTTTAAATAAAACTTTTTAAAGGTACAAATAAGCTGAAACAAAGTAAGGAATACTCAAAAGACCAAAAAATAAATTAAAAGAGACTGAAGCTGGTTCTAAACTTGGGAGTAT
>CAUYQU010055869.1:0-74403 GCA_963574635.1 Cheracebus regulus
ATAAATGTTTATTGAGAGCACAAATAATTGTAGAAAACAATAATAATTCTTTCAAGTTGGCATTCATAGAAACTAAATAAATTTTAAGAATAAAAAATATTTATGGGAGAGTGTGGGGTTCATTCCCATGTGAGGCCCCTCGGAATTGGGCCTCGCCATATGGTGAGCTTGAGCCCAGACACAGTTTCCCGTTGGAGGCAGTCAAGCTATGGGAAAGCCGGAACTGCAATCAAAGGATGTATGAAAATAACTTTACTAGACAATGATGTGATGCCTATGTGGTCTGAGAAGACATTGTGTCTGTTCTCTGTTTTGCTAAGAAAGAGGTATTTAATTGTGTTAAAAAGCTATTTTCTGTTCCTGTTGTTTATGACTTTGTTTATCCACTATTGTGAGGTCCTGTGCTTGTTCTTATGACTGCTGTTTACTAAGATAATAGGTTTACTGCCTCTCTGGTGCTTTATGTAGATCATTAACATTTTAACTATAGGTTTCCCCTCCCAGATAATGGCAACCATCTGCATGTCTTGAGGGTACCTGATTGTGTTTCTGGTTTTACCATTGTTCTTATCTGCTACCCGAGCTTGTATCCCAAGGACTTTCTGTTCCCCTTCTTCTATGAGATAATGGTATCTGTTCCTGTGAATGATGTAGGACAAAGATATATATACTAACTATGTGGACAATAAAGTTGCTGTTTAAGCATTGCTGTTCAAGTATTGCTTGTTCAGCCCTCCAGACCCTGCTTGCCTGTCTACTTTTTCTTCCGCGCACTCCCCTATTCAGGTTCGGACCCTCTTGCTGGCCAAGAGTCCCCGGCAGACGTGCCGGCCTCTCAGGAACCCAGAGGAGAGTTTTGCAATTTATGCTTAATTGGGCTTTGTCTATAATTATTTTAATATTTGTGTCATTTTTCACTCAAGTACTTACATTCTTTTAATTAAAATATAAGTAGAGAATTTTATGAACATTGTAATCAGTGAACTACAGACCCCAAAAATAGCTACAGTCAAATCATGAAGTTTAGCTTCTGCGAAAAAAGTTTTCTAGAACTTATGATTAATGAACGATATTAGTACTTGGGACTAATCAACACTTTATTGAACAGTAAAGTTTTACTAAAATTATGGTGCCCTGTGTATCATGAGTAAAGAACCTTCCTGAATAAAATCTGTGAAAATAATTATTTCTTAGCTTTTTGGCTTAAATCAAGGGTCGAATACACTGATTAAAAATAATTGATAAATTACAATGTTATATAAAAGGTGGAACTGCATATAGTTATTAATGTCACTGCAAATACAAATAATATATTAAGGATCTTCATTAAAACAAAAAATAATAAGAGTTGGACGATGAGGCATTTCAATGTCACATAAAACCTAGCAGATGCAGTAAAATGAGATCAGTAGTATTTCTGCTGACTCACTGAGTAACCTTATAGAAACAAAATCACTCTTTTGCTTAGCTTCCTAATAACTGAAAATATGATCACTGAAGCAGAGACACTCAAGTCTCTTTCAGTTAAAAGTGGTAACCACTGACCAGTACCAGTATTTCTGATAAAGTGACAATTTTTATTCAAAATGACCAACACCAATATGACAGAAATATAGGTAACTGGGAAGACATTTCATCAGATAATTAGGCTTTAAGATAAAAAATTCCATTAAATGAACATTGAATTAGCTTTATTATATTTATTCAGAAAACTTCTGGCTAATAATATCTTACCCCTTCTGACTGGACCAATACATACAAAAGGGTATGTTTCCCCAGATCATTTCTTCTCAGATGAGGGTTAGACATGTTTCCAATTATGTATTCAGACATGAATTCAATTGTGCTTTCCCATGAAATATCTAAAGACTCTGGTTAGGATGCATCATCAGATGGCAGATGCCCTCTAAAACAATCAAAAATCCATATCATTGAAATTTTGAGAATGCTGATTACATAAAATCTTCAAAAATGTGGCTAATCTGCCACATGCAGCCCTCTCCTATGATCTGTCCAATAACATAGGTAGGTAAAGATAGAGGGATATGTCTACTTCCAAAAATCCCCATGGAGGAAAATTTAAATCACTTTATTTTCTATTTTAACAAGAAAAATAATTGTAAAACAGGAGCAGTATCATGTTTGTCTTTAAATTCTTCAAATTTAAACAGTATGTTGTTTGTAGGAATTAATCACAAATAAAACTAAAGAGCAACTGATCATGCTTGTAACTAGGAATTACTCAAATAAAACAATGAAAATTTGTTAGCAAAAGAGAATAAGACATAGAGTGAACTGAAAATAAAGCACAAAATTATATAGGATAAGTATTTTCTTAGGTAATGAACTGTATGCCACAGATAAGTACAAAAAGACGATTCTAGATTTCTAAGTCCAACTGTATTCAGATTTGTTCTAAGTATATGTAGGTTGAGTATCAGCAAGTTTAGGAATACAAATTCCATAAAAGCAATTTGTTCTATACCTAGAAAAAATTATTATTCAAATTTTAAGGGAAATATTACATAAGGTTACACTTCATAATCCTGTGGAGTATCTATGTAAAGGAGATGGGAAGGTAATAATTGATATAACTTGAATATTTGTCTGCACCCAAATCTCATGTTCAATTGTAATCCCCAGAGCTGGAAGCAGGGTCTTGCAAGAGGTTATTAAGTCATGAGAGTAGATCCCTCATGGCATGGTCCCATGTATATAATAGTGAGTTCTCACTAGATCTAGTCATTTTAAAGTGTGTCAACTCCCTCCCCACTTTCGTCCTTGTTCTTGCTCCTGCTTTCACCATGTGAAGTGCCTGCTTCTACTTAACCTTTCCCCATGAGTAAAAGCTCCCTGAGGCCTCTCCAGAAGCAAATGCTGTCATGCTTCCTGCATAGCCTGTAAAACTGATAGCCAATTAAACCTCTTTTCTTATAAGTTATCCAATCTCATGTATTTCTTTATAGCAATACAAAAATAACCTAATATAATAATGTAGATGAATGTGTTTGGCACTACATTCAAAATAAACATGACCAAGAACATACTGTTTTCAATAATAAAGGGTAAGGAAGGTGATTACTTATGAAAAAATTAATATGTTCAAAAAGTATAGTTTTTAGGTATAAATGATATTATTGGGACAAATAATATTTGAATGATGTCTAAAGTTTAAATAGTAGTTTTGAGTCAGTGTTATTTTTCTAATTTTTGTACTTTAGTAATGTAACTGAATCAGAAAATACTTTCTGGGGGTGCATATTGAATTATGCAGAATTAAAGGGTTATCATGTGTCCAATTTACTTTTCAAGGGATCAGGACAATATACATATATTTTTTTTTTGAGTCGGAGTCTTACTCTATGCCCAGGCTGGAATTCAGTGGTGTGATCTCGGCTCATTGCAATCTGTGTCTCCCGGGTTCAAGTGATTCTCCTCCCTCAGTCTCCCAAGTCACTGGGATTACAGGCACTCACCACCACACCCAGCTAATCTCTGTATTTTTAGTAGAGATGGGGTTTCACGATGTTGGCCAGGATGGTGTCAATCTCCTGACCTTGTAATCCCCTTGCCTCAGCCTCCCAAAGTGCTGGGATTACAGGTATGAGCCACTGTGCGCCGCCAAGAAAATACTTTTCAGTGGGTGCATACTGAATTATGCAGAATTAAAGGGTTATCATGTGTCCAGTTTCCTTTTCAAAGGATCAGGGCAATATAAGTAAGTTTTTAAAAGCAAACATTTTAAAACGATGATATAGGCTCAGGCTAGATAATTGAAGTGCATCCTAGGTCAATCAATGTAAATCTTCTGAGTCCTATGGGAAGATGCAGTGGTATGTTTTCATAAAACAGAATAAAGTTTTGGAGAAAATACTGTAGAGTTTTTTCAAAAACAGAGGGAAGACAAAGACACTATCAGAGATTTGTCATGGCCTGAGGGAGGGTCATTTTTTAAATTGGCTTTCCAGAATCGATTTTAGCAGCAGACACCAGTGTAGGAGTCTTCTCACAAAAGCAAAGAAAATGCTGTAATGGGAGAGAGTGGGCTAGTCTTTTATAGCAAAACTGCCTATGGCTAGTCAACTTGCTATTATATTTCAATCCTTCAAGAGAAGCAAGGGAAATCTCAGAAGAAAGGTTGGACTTAAAAAGACCAAGTTAGTGAGAGGATCAGAATGAGTAGAGAGAGACATTATATTCCTTGAGGATGACATTTTTATCTATATGTATAATCTACACACTGGTCTTTTTATTACATATTTTAACATTTTACTCATCCATTCTGGACAATAGAAGAACTATATGTTTTCGTTTTGTTTTGCAAAGACCTTGAGAGTGCTTATAAATGTTGAATGGTCTTTGTAACACATCTAAATATTGTTTTCATGATAAACAGTATGTATGGTGAATAGCTATAATAAAAGCAATGCCACAATTTTCTACTAATACTGATAATATTATTTAATATTTATATTCACACTAAGCACAAAGTAACAATAAGTACTTTACATGCTTTATAACTTTTAATCCTCAAAATAATATCAGCTGGAAGGTACTGAAAGTAACCGTAAAGTTGTATCAGATGTTCAAGATCACACAGCTGGCAAGTAAAGAACCTTGGAAGTTTAACTACAGAGTTCACACCTTTATGAAACAGTCTGAAAACAATTTGTAACATTATTATTAATAAAAACTTCCAAAGTGTACTCACATATAGAAATTGAGAAATTAATCAATAATTCTGGGCCACTTTCTAAAATGACTTTTTGAGAATTCAGTGCTCCTTTGACTTTAAAATATGTAAATTTTTGTGAATTCATGAATTCACAAATTATATGAATATTTCTTTGGCTAATAGTAAAGAAAATATTATTTGTCAGTAAGGAAACTATTTGCTAGGACCAAGTGGAATCCAATAATTTCTGGTTTGATTTCATTTATTCAGCAAATATCTATTAGGCACCTATTTTGTCCTGGGAACTAAGCTTGGTGCCAAAAATGCCACGGTTAAGCAGATATAAATCCTTGATATCATGGAACTTTTACACTAATGAGAAAAACAGAAAATACATAAAAGTATAGATTATACCATAAGATAATAAGAGCTAAGAATATAAGGTAAAGCAGCAATGTATAAAAGTGTTTTTCTTATGTTGAGTAAAACCTCCAATTCTTCAGGTTCCCCTCATCAATCCTGGAATTTCTCTCTGGAGAAAAGCAGAAGGGAAAAATACCTAATTTTCATTATATAGAATAGCCTTTCAATCATATTAAATCACTATCATATCCTAGCAGAAAACATTCTTCTTCAAAATAAATAAATTCAAACTTCTTTAAATGCACATGTGAAATTATTTTGTCTGTTCTTCCCTGGACTCGATCCATTGTATAAACCTCCCTCTGCAGTCATTGTCATCCTTTAGATGTGGTTGGCCCAAGGCAGAGCCACTTGTTTCACTCTTACTTTTTAAATACTATAGTTCTATATTTTATTAATAACAATGCAAATTCTAATTAATAAACTTGGGAATAAAAGTTAGATCTGACACTTATTTGCTGAATGATCTTGGGCAGGTTATTTATCTTCTTTTAGTTGACTTTGTCACTATATTATTTGTAACTATAATATTTGTAGTAATTTTTATCCATTGGTTTGTTGTTGAAGGTAAATGTAGTGAGTACATGAAAGTAACTAGTCCAAAGTGTGCATATAGGACAAACTTATTTAATGTTTGTCTCTATCTGTCTTCCATGTTGAATTTGGAATCTAGCTAAACAGTCATGCTGTAGTCAAATCAAATTTATCCTCATCTGTAACAGTGCTCTTTGTTTAATTGATGCTAGATTTTTTTGAAAAAGAGGACATAAAATTGGCTCTGTTAAACATTTTGATAACCTCTACCTAATTCTTCAAATTTCTCCATTTCCTAGAATTTCTATTTTATAATTCAGCATATTCAACGTATTTAATATTTCTTCCAGTTTCATAGCACCTGCAATTTTGAAAATATTGAGTCCAGTGTTCTTACCCATGTTAGTAATGAAACTTTATGATAATATAGAGGCAAAAATGAAACTCTATGATGAATCCTTAGACATTTGCCTTCCAATTAATACAAATCTATAACATAGGGTTATCTGAGTATGAACTTTCAACCAATAATAAGCCTGCCCAGTTCCATAGAATCAGTGAATATTTTTCCATCTGGCCAACAGGAACACTAAAAGAAACCTTTGTAAATGCCTTATTAAAATTCAGATACCTTAACTTGATAATTGTTCCCTTAGATGTAGCGAAATTCAAGTGATAAAGATTGGAGCACCTACTTAGGAAACAATCATGACATTCATATTAATCTACTAAAATGGAAGTTGACTCAGATATTAAAACGAGTCCTTATAAATGTGAAGCTGAACAAAATAAAAGTTTTAATGGTTACTTCTCAGAGTGTTATTTCCCTTCAGAAAAGATGATCACATGAATATTTAGTGAGGGGAATCATATTCATGTCATATCAGAGTCACTAATTTTCTATCAGATTGGAGAAAATTATTTAAGGAAAATATTCTTTGAAGTTGTAAATTTTCAAACCCCATACTGTCCCTTACCATGCCTTTGATATGTATGAGGAATATAGTAGGATCGACTAAATGACTACTTTTAATAAACTATTATTTCAATATAATGATCTCAGATACTGGTGGCCATAAAGTAGGACTGTGGAAGTTATTTTTACAGGAATATATCACATTAAAGGCTTAGCTATGAGTTTATTTCTAAAACGCCAAACTTTCTAAACTATCAACATTATGTTAATTAATATCCTATAGAAATTGTTATGTATGCAAGTCTATTTGAAAAGTGTTGGGCTAACCAGTGTTAATGGCTGGTTTCCATTACTGGGATGCTAATTAAGATATATGTTAAAAGGTGTTGTAAACTCTCAAAGAGTATGCAGTATATAACATTCCACATTTCACTGATCACAAAATCTTTTTTTAAATTTCATAGCACTTATTAATATTCCCCATTTGTATATTTATAGTTGTCATTGTGATTATATACTATTACTTATCAACAAAATACTGTGATAGGGATTCAACTCTGATGTTAAGACTAAGAGTCAGGTGTATATCATATGTGTGTGTATATATATATACACACACACATACACCAACACAATCATAGGAAACAAGGAATCAGAAATTGAATTAAATGTTGGTGTGAGAAATTAATGCCATGGAAGTAGGGAGTTCTCAATATTTAGTGCTTATTACTGGAGTATCATATCCTGGAATTTTTTCCATGCAGAATTCCTGTGATTAAAAAATGAGTCTTAGAGCCAGGGTGGTTAATGCTAAAAATACCCTTGGTGTGGCATGATGATATAGACTGTACTTTCACCCTTCCTTGGAGTAACAAATTACATTAACCTTCAGAAGATCTAGTCATGGCAAGGTATAGGAGGCAGGGGGAAGGTAAATGAGGTGGTGGCTCACTAGAGAGAGATCTGGGGACACTATTGCAACTATGGTACTGGGAATACTATTGTGACTTCAGGAAAGTACTTCAACTTCATGCAAAATAGTATGATTATATAGCTGAGCCAGAGGATTCGAAGCTTTTTTCTCATTTTTAAAACAGCCAATGACCTAAAAAGGTTAAAACCCTTCCACCTACATAAGATTGTCCTTCTCTTTCTTCTGACAGCAATATCAACGATTGCCCCCGGCAAAATGATTTCAGAGAAAAATTGATCTCTTTTAGAGTTCTCTAGCCGAAGATGAGCAGTCTTTTTAAGTAGCAGGTAGTGCTGGTAGGAAATGTAAAATATCATGTCCAACAATGGTAACAAAAATCTTAGAAATCAAACAGAATGTTGGAAGATTTGTTTTCTTCTTTTATTCTATTTTATTATTTAGCATTTGTTTTACAGTAATAAATGTATCTCTGAAATCTAGCTAGACTTGGAGGGGAATAATAAAAAATATGGGACCCTAAGATCTTTATTCTTTATATGCTTGAACTTTAGCTAATTTGGCTGGCAAAGGAAGAATGCTGACTTTTGAATTAGGGAAGAGAATTTTTATTTCTACTATAGCCTTTAAAACAGATAACAAGAGATTTTAGGAAGGCCCCTTCTACATTGGGAAAGTCCTTTAAATAGGTAATCTATCATCTCCTTGTTCTTATAATGACTTCTGAATTATAATTAAGATATTCCTCACCAGAGATAGTTTTCCAGAGCCACTTATACATCCTTCCTCCTTTGTCTCCATCAAGTAGATGCTTATTCATGCTCCTGTTCCTGGGTACAGCTACCACTGCACAGCTTAGTCTCCCACTTATCTTGGTCACGTACTCTACACAACTAGGAAAGGTCAAGGGAAGTCATCCTCAAGAAATCTCCCTCTCTGTTGGTCATTAAAGGGCATATTGGAAAGTAAAATCCGGGCTCATAAAAATACACTTTCCAGAGTACCTCACATTCTCCACACAACTTGCCGCCTCTTATTTATGCAAAACCATGGGAAATTCCTTCTTTTTGGGTGTATAAAGTTGTACACGAATTACATTATTATAACTGAAATCAGATAAAATCAACAGATAAGTCTATTAACTGAATTTAAACAGCTTTGGGTCAGCAATAGTATACTTTGAATTTCACATGTTTTAACAAAAATGTCTTTTCTGTTAGGGTTTGTTGAGCACATTACATATGCAGTCAAGAAACAGAGTAAACACAGATATGTATTATCCATTTCATGTTGTCATCAGTACCAAATTAATGACTGATATATAGAATGTGAATCATTTTTTTCTGTCAAATTTCTAAATATGAGACTATCTCCACCAGTTTTCTAATCGTCAATAGCATTGCCTGTTTTTTTTCTGTTGTCCCTAGAAAGTAAGTAAAAATATTTTGTTTTAATTCAAAATTACTCAGTAAATAAGTATCATGAAGCCACAGTTTGCTTTTAATACATATTGTCTTGAGTAATTTTTAATACAATCTTATTCAGAAGCAATACAGATTTATCAAATATTGCTAAATGAAAACTTTAATTTCTAAAAATGCCTTAGTTTAACCATAAACACATTCTGCTTTTTCATATTTTCTTGATGTTACTGCTTGATTTTCTCCCTGAAAGAATCTTTTTCCTGTTGACAATGCTGTAAGTACAATGCTGCTTATTAAAATTAATTACTATTTATTTCCATAATATGTCTTTGTCATTACTGTTCTCCTACTGAAAATGGAAAATGTTAACAACTTAATTTTTAATAACCATACATTAGGACTTTAAAATTAATAGCACAACCCTAGCTTTCCCTTAAGGAATCTACTGTAGAATATACATGGTACATATCACTTTGATGATCAAATTAGTAAAGTCCTCAGCATGAATGAACTGAGAGTGAATATAGTGTGTATTTCTGACAACCTCTAGCTCATAGGTGTGAAAGGAATCATGATACAGTTGCAAAATAATAGATATACCTCCTAATTACCTTTAAACTTTTTAAAAGTAACAACAAAAAAGATGTAGGCATTACCATTCTGAATATAATGTTATTACATTGTGGAGTTTTAACTGGAAGGTGACATTGAACAGAATATCATACAAAATACTGACACATATAAGTGAATTTTAATTGTCAAATCACAAAGCAAGCCCTACATTATCTGTGATGAGGAGGTGACATTTCACAAAGGGCATATTTTTTCTATTGGAGGACTTATTTCAAGGACAAATGAGCTGTGTATTTCATATATGTGTGTGTATATTATATATATTTCTTCACAACAGAAGTCAAATATTTTATTTTCTATATTTAACTCCAAATAACTTTCATAATTGAAAACAATACATGAAAAGTAGAACTACAAAGGTATACTAAAAATGTACAAAAGTAGTACACCAATGTCTGTATATTCTAAGCTATTTGTTTTTAAACAAATGTATAGAAAGTTAATCATTCATGAAGTCTGCTGTAAAATGCCTAAAATTTAAATTTAAAATAAATTGTATTAATTTGGTTTTGAAAGTGCAGCTGAAAAACTTTTTAGCAAAGAGCTGTTTTATGAATACCATTCCTGTTCTAAAGATAGCACATCTTGACATTAGAGTTTTTATAGCATTAACATGGTTGTAGGAAAAAAAGTGATTTGATTTCCTTACCTTAGACTATATAAACATGGGTCCATTTTTTTATAACTCCAGGTGATTTTCTGTGTTGCTGTAATTAAAATATCTAATGCAAAATTGACTAAATTGTAAAATGCTTTTGAAAATAGCAAATAATACTAACAACAAAATACTGACAATTTATAGAAACTCCTCAACATCAATTCAGTCATATAGTTATGTCTCAAATGAGTAAAATTTTGAATTATATCTAAATTATCATAAGAGATAGCTTGAAAATGTGAATCCTAAATGTTTATAAAAATAAATCAAATTATACAGATCAACCTTTATAGCAGGAAAGTTAACACGACTATTTTATAACACCAGATACTCTAAAATACATTTGACCTGGCCTATTTTTTCAGTAGCTATATTTCTATATTTTTAAAAGACAAGTTATATGTGAATCACCTAACATTTCCCAGTACATAGGGAAGCATCAGTAAATGTGAGAAGCCCATTGTGTATAATGGTGATCCAAGCTATCATTTCTGAACCAGCTCCTTAAACATTCGCCATTTGTCTACTTCCAAGGCCATTCTGGAACACCTAGAATGCATCATGAATCTTTACAGACAATACTATCTGAAAATTCAAGAGTTTTTCCATTGTTTCAGAGAATGAGAACTATCTAAATACTTCTTATCTTGAAGTATCTTCCTGCTCATCAGAAGTTTTACTAATTCACCAAGTGAAATATTTATATGGTTCCCAAATATTTGTATGTCTTATATACATATCTATATATATGGAGCAATGTATAGACTTAAAGTATTTTATATATATATATAAAATATACATGTTCAAATGGTAGAGTAGCTATTTGTCAAAATCTTTCTTAATGAAAATATCTTAAGCATGAAAAATCATATATAAACACACACACATATACATATATATATATATAAAACACACACACACACACACACACACACACACATATATATATATATATACACATATATACCTACACATAATATGTATGACATTACCTGTTTCCACAATGGCTGATTCACAGAATGTAGACATATGCTTTGTTTAATTATATATATATATATATATATAGATAGATAGATAGATAGATAGATAGATAGATAGATAGATAGATAGATATTATTGTACTTTAGATTCTGGGGTACATGTGCAGATCATGCAGAATTGTTGCATAGGTACATACATGGCAATGTGGTTTGCTGCCACCATCCCCATGTCACCTATATCTGGCATTTTTCCCATGTTATCCCTCCCCAACCTCCCTACCCCCACTGTCCCCCAACAGTCCCCCGAAACAGACCCCAGTGTGTGATGCTCCCCTCCCTGTGCCCATGTGTTCTCATTGTTCAACACCCGCCTATGCGTGAAAACATGTGGACATATACTTTTAAAGCTGTACTCCACATAAAGCCCCACATAAAGGGCTTTTGTGGCTGAGGGCATAATTAGACTACTTTATCTGAAATGCTGTTTTATGCACTTGGAAAATAGCAGTAAACAAAAGAAACAAAAATCACCAAAAGTACTAGTATAAATCACATTCTAGTTGAGACTTGATAGCCACTTCTCTCTCTCTCTCTCTCTCTCTCGCACACACACACACAAATAATTAGAATATTTCTTTATTCTTCATAGCTACTTCACACACACATTGTTACTCAAACTAGAATATTTCTTTATTCTTCTGTTTTGTCACACTTAAGATATTTTCATTAAGATTTTGACAATAAAATATCTTAAAGGCTACTTTGCCACCTTAAATACCATTAAGAGACAAGAATCTTTGGAAGAAAAGAGTGAATAATAAATTTCATAAACTTTAACAGTAATAAAGAACAGTGTATAAATTTAAAGTATAATTAAATATGAAGTTAATTTTGATTTTAAACAGAAATATTATTTGGGAGCCAACTGATAGTTGACTGTTGAATACTATATATGCATTTTATAGTGAAGCTTCAAATAATTCAGGTTATAACTTCAGCACCACTTGAGGAGGAAGAGGTAGAGGAAAAGAAGAAGAGGAAGAGGATAAAAAAGAGAAGGACAACATACACAGAGCAAAATACATAAGTGAAGATGAATACAACACAAAGGATCAGAAAACATACTCATATTCAGAATACTGGGAAAATTAGTCACAGTATCTTTTAAAAGGGATATCTATATCTTACCTCATGAGATAAATTCCAAAGCCCTTTACACAGAAGACAAAGGCTGTACGGGGATGTTTCTTATGTTAGGAGTAAAGTAGAATCGGGCTCAAAGGTATATTTTAACAACTTCTCTATTAGGCCTTTGGCGCTTATATGTGATTCTTAATGATTTGGTTTAGATTTACAAAGGAATTACAATACTTAGAAACTAAGAATTTCAATTTTCCAAAATTTCTATTTGGTTTACTAGACAAGTTTTGCATAGTACTCCCTAACAATGGGATATGGTTTGCAACTGTGTCCCTGCCAAATCTCATGTCAAATTCGAATACTCAGTGCTGAAGGTGGGGCCTGGCGGGAGTTGGTTGGATCATGGGGGCAGAATCCTCATGAATGATTCAACACAGTCTCCTTGGTGCTGTTCTTGTGATAGTGAGTGAGACAGTGACTGTTTTTAAACAATCAGATCTCATGATAATTCCTCCCTCTCTTCTTCATGTTCTCACCATGTGAAGTGCTAGCTCCTCCTCCATCTTCTTCCATGAGTAAATGTTTCTTGAAACCTTTCCAGAAGCCAAGCAGATGCCAGCATCATGCTTCCTGTACAGCCTGTAGAATGGTGAGCCAACTAAATCTCTTTTCATTATAAATTACCCAATCTCAGGTTTTGTTTTTTATAGCAATGTGACAATGGGACTAATACAAAATGCTTGTATCTACCTCCTACAGTGTCCAAAACAAAGGACTCACTGAATGCAATGACTTTCTGGAAGTATGCAGCATGGATATTTTCTACATATAAAATATATATAGCAGAATACTAACATACTCATATGGAAAACATAAAAATAATTGCAAAATAAGGGTCATCCCTTTCTAAATTTGAAAGTAAATTTATTATAGAATATGTATTCCAGTTCCTCACAAATGCAATCAATAATTCATTCTATTAACTTTATTTCTTAATAATATGCTTTTAATTTCCAATAGCACATACCCACATTAATGCAAATCTTAAGTGCAAATTTACTGATTTTTCATCACACATCTAAATTTTTCAACTATTCTTTTAAATTAAAATCACAAATATAATATGTAAAATATCAAACAAGAACAAAAAGACATCAATCATGCTTACTGACAGCTAAATGCAATACATTCAGAAAGCCCACTCTAGTCTTGGTTCTAAACTTTCCTTCCTCCCCCCATACTAAACTCTGCTGTTGCTATGCAGCTATCCAACCAGCACACTCTGGCTTTCTTTTATATGGGTGCTATGCTGTTGCCATGGATATAGCTATCTCTACATTTTTTTTTCAGCTCCTCTTAAAAAAATATGGTATTTTCTACCACCTCAGGAGAACATGTAACTTTATGGACTCAATATACTCATTTAATGTAAGAGAACATTTTACTAAATTTTAGATTTTTAATATCATTTCAATCTCAGTGTAACTATAAATATATTCAAAACTCTAACATGTGGAGATATCTACTATGTTTTTAATACTAATGGAATGCTCATTGACATATAGCAATTACACAAAGCCAGAAATCCATTTTCAAAAATCCTATTTCCACTTTGGAGAAAAAAATCATAAAATACTTGAAAAAATAGTAATAAATGAATAGTCTGTAGACAGCTGAGCTTCATTGTCCTTATCATCTCCTGTGGATGACTAAGAATGAAATGAAGTGGGATGCTGAATAATCACTGCCAAAATTAAAACCACAGGGTAGATGTAAGACCACAAGCACAAGAGAAAATGAATCTTTACACCAGCTGACAAATGAGCCAAAGTTTAGTTCAGATTTCAAAGCCAATTCACTGATATTCCACCATCAAATTTTAACACATTGAAATTAAACTCCAGAGTAATTCCATAAGGTGATGGTTAATTCCTTGCATTAATTATGCATTAGAAAAGAGAAACTTCCACATTGAAAAGTGTGCTGCCAAATGAATTAACTGCTGTGGAGATTGAATTGAGCAAGTGACACTAATATGGTAGGATCCCAGCGTCTTTTAGATTATTTGCATTGCTGGGAAAAAAAATCACTTCTTTTCTATGACCATAGAGCTTACATACAAGTATCACTCAGTTGATAGTCTATCTTCAAGGGTTCAGGAGGAAATTTGTCATCATTCAGTGAAATTACAAGTACTAGGAAAAACATCCAAAGCACAGGGGCATCCTACTTTCCCCCACATGTAAAGTACATACTAGAAGTGGAGGTGATATAGAATATTAATTAAGAATGTAGATTTTGGGACCTGACTGCCATCTTCAGATCTTGGTTCAGCCACTTGGTAACCTGGTAACCTTAGCTGAGTTATTAATTGATTCATACTTCCATTTTCTCATCTACACATGGAGATAATATTAGTTACCAATCTCATTAGGTTATTATGATGATTAAATTAAATTACACATATAAAGCACTTAAAATAATGTGTAATGTGGGACCTACTAAATTCCAAAAAGGTGTAAGACTTCATGACACATTGGAGACATGAACAGGTTAATGTCAGAGAAAAATAATATTGGAGAGAAAAAGGGCTTTTTGCTTAAAACTTTCTATTTCTGATACTGCAAAGTACATTATTTAGTATACAGAGGGTTTACAAATGAGATATAGTATTATATCTTCCACTTTGGTTATATAATTTCATTAGTCAAATTTATAACTAAGACAGACTAATTTTTAGAGAAGCAAAATTGCACCCTGAAGAGTGAACTAACTGTTAGCCAGAAGTAACTACATCATATGACACTTTAACCCATTTAACAAATTTTATTAACTGAAAAACAAAACAAAAACAAAAGGATTTCAAGCAAGAACTAACTTGTATTAATCTATAAGTATACATATTTAGGTCCAAAAATACTTAAGGCAGCTAACAAATATACACGCAACATAAGTCAAGAAAATATACTTAAAATACATACAAAAATGAGACAAAAATAGAGCCAAAACAAATATGTAGAGGTGGAGTTGGGAGAGGAAATATATTTTGTATTATAAATTCTTGAAATCATTTAATCTTCACAAAAGGTCTATGTTACAAATTTCACAGATAACAACCTGAGTATCAACAAAGCTAAAGAGCTTTTTTTTTGAAGAGCTAGTAAGCAATGTCTTCAAAAATAAACATGCGAAGAAAGCAGAGGATTATTTTGCATTTGAAATATAAATGGTATGTTTCAAATAGATGTACTCTTTCTCCTAAACAATATGATCTTTCAATTACGTCATTACAAAATAAAATCAACACACACTTATAAGGACCTACCACATCTAAAACAAAGGCCTAAGTGATACAAAAAAATAAAAATAAAAATGCATTCCAAACTTAATTGTTAGCCTTGCTTTGCTGATGCTAACAAATCAAGGACCAATTATATCACATTAAAGATCATCAGCACTTTTGAATCTATACTTTAATAGTTTTAAACCAATAGTTTTTTCACATAATTAGACCATTTTTAACCTGTTTGACAGTTTTGCTTACAACAAACAGTATTTTCTTCTTCAAAGTAATAAGTATAGGATTATTATTTGTGCAGCCTGGCATCTCTACAGCTATACCACAGGGATGGCTTAAAAGACAATTTAATACCTATATATAATTGAAGACACTGAATAAATAAAATTTTATTAGCTGTCTGTGAGGCTATTAAAATAAGATCTAGCCATCTTTCCAACCTTCTCCAGAAGCAATGATCAGTTTTCAATGGTAAAGGACAGAAATCAGCATCATGGGAAGTCTCATGCATTAATAAAGATTAGTTAATTCCCATGTATCTTTGCTGGGGCCTTATATGCTTAGTCTTTCATTTTTCAGAGCCTGTATTTACTTTATTTTGCAAGTGATCATAGTTTTTCTTCTTGCAAAATAACAGATCATAAAATGTACTGTTCAATGCCACCATATATCTCCATTAATATGAGATTAAATCATTGAAATGTAATTCGTATAGAGAAGATATTTATGTCTTAAAAATTATCATTTTAATAAATAGTAATATTTAGCATCTATGTACAACAGCTCAAAATACATAAACATTTTGCTTATTTTTCATTATTATAAATGTCTATCAGGGAGTTATGGACTTTCCATATCGCCATATATTTTGCAAAGAAATTACACAAAGCCCAACTCATGTCAACAGCTATTGACTGTCATGTCAAGCATCTAAACAGCTATCGGCATCATCTTGTACTCCCCATACCCTTTGCCAAGACACAAGATAAATGGAGAGAATTATAAATTAATTGAAGACAACAGGTAAAAAAATTAACCTTTAAGTACATAATCATTGTATATATAATCATGCTAATAATCATACAAATAGATGTTTAAGTATTTGATTTGAAAATTAAATTTAGTTGTCACTTTGCATAACTTGTTATTCTGGTACCAAACATTTGTTTTAAAAAATGGAAAATATAATTTTATCCAAAATAATCATATAAATGGGACCTGGAGTAATTTCCTTTAGAAAAATAGAAACATTGATATACTTATTAAACTATGTGTAAATAAATACATAAAAGGATTTTATTCAAAATTTAATATTTAAGGTAGATGAAGAAAAATTACATAAAAACATACTAGTTTGTATACATAAAAATATGTTTTATTATTGAGATTAATAAACATGCAAAATCAAAAATGGCATTAACATGTAGCAAATGAAATGATAATTTGATTCTTAGGTATGTTGTTAATTAGGCATAAGGTATCCTGTTCCCCAATATGTTGATGATAACTTTAAATGGTTGAATAATAGCTCAACTTGATAAAAAATTTACAAGCATTTTTCAACTTTAAAATTAATAAAATATCTAAGACTACTTGTGTACACCAAGTTACAAGGGTAAAGTGTGGTGTGTGTGCATGTGTGGGTTTAAGATAGGGAATAGTTCACTTTATTCTAAAGACAAATGTCAACAAGTATATTTTTGATTCAGAATATAGAATCAAATTATTTGGAAATCATATACAATTTCCAAATATAAACATGGGATATTTGGAAATAATTTGAACTTTCAGCATAATGTGAAAAGTAAAACCTAAATGATGAAAATTTGTATTATGTAAAGGAGATACCAATTGAGAGGCTTTATTGTAAATCCAGCACTAAACCAATATAATTTTCATTTACATACACAAAAAAAGGTGTTGTTAATCCTTTAAATGACAACCACATATACAGTGCACAAATTTTAAAATAAATCTCTGAGAGTGGTGTGAAGCAATACTTAAAAGTTTAATATGCCTAATCTTTTGATAAAATTTAATTTAATCTACAGGGCTGGGGGTGATCACTTAAAATCCCCTTAAATTTTTAGTTTTTTAAATTAAGTACTTTACCTTGAAAAAGTCATACAACTCTCGAGGCATCATTTTTCTAATATCTAAGGGTATTTTTTTTTAATGATCTCTACAGCCTCCTTTAGCTCTAAAAGTATATGCTCTAAGATATATAAAAAAAAAGACAGTGATCTTTGATGTAATTTAGATATCTAAGTAAAATAACTAATGATCTCAAAACAGTATTACAAAATTCCACTAACCACATATGTTGAAACACTGTGGTATATGATTTGGTAGTGATACAGTTTGGCTCTGCCCTACCAAAATCTCATCTTGAAATCCCACATGTTGTAGAAGAGAACTGCTGGGAGGTACTTGAATCATAAGGAAAGGTCTTTTCTATGCTATTCTTGTAATGGTAAATTAGTCTCATGAGATCTGATGGTTTTATAAGGGGGAGTTTCCTTGCAGAAGCTCTCTGCCTGTCACCATCCACTTAAGACATGACTTGCTCCTCCTTGCCTTCCACCATGACCGTGAGGCCTCCCCAGCCATGTGGAACTCTGAGTCCATTAAATCTCTTTTTCTTCACAGTCTCAGGTATGTCTTTATCAGCAGCATGAAAACAGACTAATACAGAAAATTGCTACAAGTAGAATACGATGCTGGTGAAAAGATACACAAAAATGTGGAAGCAATTGGGAACTGGCTAACAGGCAGAAGTTGGAAGAGTTTGGAGGGCTCAGAAGAAGAGAGGAAAATGTGGGAAAGTTTTAAACTTCCTAGAGACTTGTTGAATAACTTTGCCCACAATGCTGATAGCAATAGGGACAATAGAGTCTAAACCGAGGTAGTCTCGGATGGAAATGAGGAACTTGTTGGGAACTGGAGCAAAGGTGACTCTTGTTATGTTTTGGCAAAGAAACTGGCAGCATTTTGTCCCTGCCCTATAGATTTGTGGAACTTTGAATTTGAGAGAGATGATTTTGCGTATCAGGCAGAAGAAATTTTTAAGTAGCATTCAAGAGGTAACTTGGGAGCTGTTAAAGGCATTCAGCTTTACAAGGGAAGTAGACCATAAATGTTCAGAAAACTTGCAGCCTAACAGTACAATAGAAAAAAATAATTCCATTTTCTGAGAAGAAATCCAAGCAGTCTGCAGAAATTTGCGTAAGTAATAAGGGGCCAAATGTTTATCCCCAAAACAATGGCTAAAATATTTCCAGAACAAGCCAGAGGTCTTCATGGCAGCCCCTCCCATCACAGGCCTGGAGGCCTAGGCAGAAAAAGAGGTTTCGTCGAAAAGGTCTACGGTCTCCATGCTGTGTGCAGTCTAGGGACTTGGTGCCCTGTGTTCCAGCCACTCCAGCCTTGGCTGAAAGGGATCAATGCAGACCTCAGACCACGGCTTCAGAGGGTTCAAGCCCCAAGCCTTGGCAGCTTGCACATGGCGTTGAACCTGCTATTGCAAAAAATCAAGATTTGGGGTTTGGATGCTATATTTGCTATTGCTAGAAAAATAAAAGATGTATGGAAATGCCTGGATACCCAGGCAGAAGTTTGCTGCAGGGTCAGAGCTCTCACAGAGAACCTCTGCTAGGGCAGTGTAGAAGAGAAATGTGGAGTCAGAGCCCCCACACTGAGTCTCTACTGGGGCACCACATAGTGGAGCTGTGAGAAGAGGGGCACTGTCCTCCAGACCCCAGAATGGTAGATCCACTGACAGCTTGCACTGTATGCCTGGAAAAGCCACAGATACTCGATACCAGCCCATGAAATCAGCCAGGACAGAGGCTATACCCTGCAAAGCCACAGGGCAGAGCTGCATAAGACCCTGGGAATCCATCTCTTGGATCTACATGTCCTGGATGTAAGACAAGGAGCCAAAGGAGGTCATTTTGGACCTTTAAGATTTGACTGCCCCTCTGGATTTCAGACTTGCATGGGGCCTGTAGCCCCTTTGTTTTGGCCAATCTCTCCCATTTAGAATGGCTGTATTTACCCAAAGCTTGGATGCTCATTGTATTTGGGAAGTAACTAACTTGCTTTTTATTTTACAGGCTCATAAGCGGAAGGGACTTGCTTTGTCTCAGATGAGACATTGGACTGTGAACTTTTGAGTTAATGGTAAATATGGTAAGACTTTGAGGGACTGTTGGGAAGGCATGATTGGATTTGAAATGTGAGGACATGAGATTTGGGAGGAGCCAGGGGTGAAATGATATGGTTTGGCTGTGTCACCAACCCAATCTCATCTTGAATTCCCATGTGTTGTGGGAAGGACCCAGTAGGAGGTAACTAAATCATGGGGTAAGATCTTTCCCATGCTGTTCTCATGATAGTGAATAAGTCTCATGAGAGCTGATGGTTTTATAAGGGGGAGTTGCCCTACATAAACTCTCTCTTTGCCCTCCATCATCCACATAAGATGTGATTTGCTCCTCCTTGCCTTCCACCATGATTGTGAGGCCTCCCCAGCCCTGTGGAACTGTAAGTCCATTAAATCCCTTTTTCTCCCCAGTCTCGGGTATGTCTTTCTCAGCAACATGAAAACAGACTAATACAGGTAGAAATTAGAGTGATTATTTATAACCCAAAATAATTCTTATCATTATAAAATTATTTTAATATGGCTTCTTAGAAAGCTATCTACCTTAGTATATTTAAAACATGATTTGGTTTATAGTAGTAATATGTAGGATCATAAACCAAACTTTCTTTTACACTCAAAAATTTTTTAGGATCATAAAGCTTTTTAGGGTCATAAATCAAACTTTCTTTTACACTTGAGGAAAATAGAGACCAAGAAGTTTGAACAGGTGGCCGGCCTAAAGTCACAAGATAGCAGCAAAGCTAGCAGATGGTTCTAGAATCTTAATTTTAGGCCCAATCCAGTCTATATTCCACCTCCAGTGAAGTGCTGCTTTATAAATATGGGACTTTGTGGACGTAACAGTGTTAAGTACAACTGAGCTTTGTTAAATGAGAGTCTATGGTGGTGATTGTGCTTAGTACAAGTCTAATTTGTTAAAAAGAGCATGTTCAAGAGTGAGTCCATTGATTTCTCTATTAATTGTTTGCTGTCATTAAAAAGGAAAGTATAAACAAAAAGTTTCACTAATAGCAATTTCAGTAAAGAAATATATAAGATAACATTTGCTCTTTATAATTCCCCCTAGTAAAAATACAGCACAGCTAAAATTATAGAACAACATAGTATTTGAAAAATGTTTTAGAGTGAGCACTTTTAAATAGGAAGTTTTAAAAATGTTTTAGAGTAAGCACTTTTAAAGAGGAAGCAAACGTTAAACACTAGAACTCACTTCAAAGGTTAACTATCTTCAACCATCAGGATATACTGAGAAAATAAAAATATAAAACCACCTGTAAGAAATACAGTTGAATCAAAGTATTCCTTTAAGAACATGTAATCCCATTTGTTTATTTTTGCTTTTGTTTCCAGTGCTTTTCATGTCTTACCCCCAAAATCTTTTTAGATCAATGTCCTGTAGCATTTTGCCAATGTTTTCTTATAGTAGTTTCAGTTTCCAGTCTTGCATTTAAGTTTTTAATCCACTTTGAGTTGATTTTTGTATGTGGTGAAAGATAGGGAGCTATAAAAGATTTCATGGAGGTAGAAAGGAGAGTGATGGTTACCAGAGGATGGGAAGGGTAGCAAGAAGGAGATGGAAAGAAGTTGGTTAATGGGTACACAAATACAGTCAGACACAGGAGTAATTTCAAGTATTTGATAGTACAGTAGGGAGACTATAGTTACCAATAATTTATCATTTATTTCAAAATAGCTAGAAGAGAAGAATTGGAATGTTTTCAACACTAACAAAAAAATGTTTCAGATGATGGGATACCCAATTTCCTTGATTTAATCATTATACATGCCATGCATCTATCAAAATATTGTATTATTATATATCAATAAAAAGAAGAAAAACCATTATGTTATGAAGCAGTGATTTTTGAACACACACACTAAAATATATATTCGTTTGAATTGTATTGGTTTGAAGAATAAAATTGAGGGGATGTTGAATGATCTTATGTAGAAAATGCCATTTTTGGTAAAAGGAACTAAACTTTGAGCTGAATCCAAGCAGGAAGTAACTCTTCCAAATAATTTAAAACACCTTCCTCCCCAGGGCCTGTTGGGGGATGGGGGTCAGAGGAGGGATGGCAGGGAGTCAGGGGATTGGGGAGGGATAACTTTAGGAGAAATACCTAATGTAGGTGAATGGGGGATAGATGCAGCAAACCACCATGGCAGGTGTATACCTATGTAACAATCCTGCAGGATCTGCACATGTATCCCAGAACTTAGAATATAATAATTAAAAAAAAAAAAACTCTCTCATAAACTAGTAGACAAAAGGCAGCTGATTTTGACAAAAAGAACTCAAATGTCAGCAAGAACACTGATAATGCATCAGCAGATGCAGGAAAGAGTTTTGACCTAATGCAATTTTGATGTGGCTGTTTTTCTCAAAAGCAGGATGCCAACTATTAGAGACATTTATTAGTGAGGATTCGAGCCATGTGTAGAAATCAGATGATGAGAGACTTCTACTAAAAGTCTAGAACAAACCTACAATCCAATTTTTACTATTATTAAGTGACAATAAGTTGTCTTATTCGAAAAATATAGGAATAGGCCAAGTTCAGCATGTAACATATAATGGTGGATGCAGATAAAACAGAAAGTATCCCATTAGCTATATATTTAGGATTATTACAAGTTTCTTAGATTAAAATGGAATCTCCCAAGTACTCAAGTAATCCTTTTTATCACTTCTCATAATATTTGTCTAATGTTCTCACTATAGGGGTTAGGTTCAATGGCTGTTTCAATTAATCTTTTATCTTCCTAAAATTCAGCATTAAAAAACCCCTATAGGTAATATTATATTTTACTACCCAGACTATATGGCTTCTACTTGTATATTAGTTACAAATTTCCTGATACATAATGAGTGAACCAGTTTAACAACACAGGTGTCTGAATTCTGTATTGTTATGAATATATTATAAATATATATATTTGTATTTCTATTTATATATGTATTTGTATGTTATTTGGTGCATACATGTATTATATATATATATATATAAATTTTTCCCCAAACATCTTCACCTTTTTTTTTTGAAGGATCAATCCAGTAATACTTACTTGCAATTAATTAAATGTAATAAAAACATTATTTAATGGAGAAACATGATATATGTGCCCTGAATTGCTTATTCAGAATTACTCAATTTACATTAGATTCTTGTTTTAAAAAGATATCAGTAAGCAATTTAATAAAACACAATCTTAATACAGTAATGTGCTTATATTAGTTTTGTATATTCTTGCATAATATAATTACCTATTTAAGTGCATATTCATCAGGCACTTTTTCTAACCTAATATGCAACTTAGAGCACATTTCCTCAACCGTTTGGATTTCAAACAAAGTCCAGCACATTTCATAGTTCATGCAGTGTGTGAATAATGTGAGTACAGGAAGAAGAGAAGAGTGAACTTTTATTAATTTGTGATATTTCCAACATCTCCAATGTAGCTGAATGAGGAGAACAAAAAAAAAAGTATTAACTTGATGCCTTTACTGGCATTAAACAGTTTCTCCTTTTCTCTCACTTTTTTATTTATGCAGATAGTTAAGGAGAGAGTAAATGAAAAGGGATCCAAGGCATGAAATGGCATTAATCAGCAATCTCTGTTTTTCTTTTAACAAAATAAATACTGACAATAGTTGGGTCTTATTTTTGTAGAGGATACCATAATTTTCAAAGGTTTTTACACTAAATTCACCAAGACATATCTAGTGCAATGAATAGCAACACATAAATTACAAGGGCTAAAAAGGTGTTAAGCATACTTCTTTTAGCACCTGCAAATTTGTACAAATGTTTGTGCAAAAATTCTGTGATTTCATAAACATAATTCTATGTCCTTCTTACAGATTCTGAGCAGAACACAGACAGAAAACTAAATGGTATAAATTTAAGCTTATAAATTATATCTAATTCAAGTTATACTTAAATAACATCCTTTCTGGTCCACAGTCCTGGCGATTTATATTAAAATGTTAAAGGAAAACCTGTTTTGGGGTTCGTTCTCCCAATATGCATATAAAACTCTAGAATTCACTGTACACTGTCATGGCTACCTATTTTGGGATCAAAGACTGCAGTACTCACATATACCCCTTTTGCTCTCTGGTTTATTTGCTTGTAAGGTAGCTATTCATTTTACATAAGTCTGTCTCAGCTATGGTACATAAACACTTTTCATTATATCCACTTATTCAGATTGGTAACCACAGATCTGAACCTACCACATGGTTCATCCTTATTTCTACTTTATATTTGACCTTTTCTTTATAGAGATTCAGATTCAGGTTTATCCCCTACACTTGACTGTATCCCCTTCAAGAATTCCTATTAAAAATGTGCTTGTAGAATAACTGCAAGTTAATATTTGTGCTACTCTCATCCCAGGTTAATACACAGTCTCGAAAGTCACCTGTTTTACCCAAAATTTTCAAAATCATCAAATTATTCCTCATTTATTCATAATGTGTTAATGAAAAGAGTCAAACTCTGTAAATTATTTGAAGAGACTGATTTGAAGAGATTTATTCTGAGCCACATATCAGTGACCATGGTCCGTGACACAGCTCACAGGAGGTCCTGAGGTAGTCAGGGTACAGCTTGGTTTTATACATGTTAGGGAGACATGAGACTTCAATCAAACACATTTAAGAAATGCATTGGTTTTGTCCAGAAAGGTGGGACAACTCAAAGCGGTGGCTTCCAGCATATAAGTAGATTTAAAATTTTTTCTGGTTGAAAATTGGTTGAGTTTATCTAAAGACCTGGGATTAACAGAAAGGAATGCCTGGTTTACGATAAAGAATTATGGAGACCCAAGTTCTTATTTGCAGAGAAAGCCTTTAGGTACTAGGCTTTAAAGAGAACAAGTTGTAAGATATTTCTTATCAGACTAATGGCCTGTGTTGATATTAATGCTCAGAAATATAATGAGGCATCCTCAACCACCACTTCCCATCATGACCTAAAACATTCTCTCAGATTAAATTTGAAAAAAGAGCCCTTGCTAAGGAGGAGGTCCATTTAGATGGTTGGATGATCTTTGAATTTTATTCTTGGTTTACATATCCATTCAACAAATATGTATTGAATACATTACAGTGATGAAAAATATGGAATCTACAGCCAGACTTGCTGAGTTAGAATCCTGCACTTGCTCCTTACTAGCTGTGTAGTCTTTGTATGTCACCTAATTTCCCTATTCCTTCATTTTCTCATTTATAAAATGAAGATATTAATAGTATGTACTCATCCTAGTTTCCATGCATATTAGGATGACAAGCAAAGTAAAATCCACAAAAGCATAACTGACATATGAGTAAAAGTTTGATAAATATTAGTTATAATTAAATTTGAATGAGTAGTACTAATAATTAGATGTATTTAGCTCTTGAAAAAATATCATGATCTCTGTCTTTGTGGAGTTTAGAATCTAGTGATGAGGATTCATATCAATGAACTTTGAAAGCAAGATGTGGAACAAGAAAATATTCATATCCAGCATGAAATTATTTTGTAATGACATTTGTAGTTAGAAGTATTTTCTATTTCACATGAGAAAGAAAAAAGCCCCTAAGCTGGAAGCTGGCCCGGCACTCTCAGCTAGGCTATGATATTGTTAGAAGTTGGGCTGACACAGCTGGGCCATGGTATTCTCTTATTGCACAAAAACAATCTCATAAAACACCATCATCAGACAAAGCCACTCCTCACTATGATAGATCTGGACAACATCAGACCAATCCATAAAAATGTTTGAGCACAGACAAAACAAGAATATTGTGCAAACTACAAAAATGACCACACTTCCTCCATCTTGGCTATTAACAGTGACTACTGATTCTTTACCAATCAGAGCTTCTGCTTTAACAGGAATTGTTAGATTCCCAAATGCACAGTTAACCCTGCTTCTTGACATTATCCAATGTAGACAAAATGCCACTGCCTTGAATCAGCCCCCAAATTATTCAGCACAAACCCTTATCCTATAGTAAGTCTTTTCTAACACTCTTTAACTGAAGCACCCATGATTCCTCATTTGTGTCAGTCTCCTTTGTTGCAATGTGCCAATAAACCAACTTGTTTGAATAAAGTTGAGTTTCTGGTAGTAATCAGCAGGAGAGCAGGACCATGTATTTTGGCATTTTTCATTAAGAATAATTTTTGGAATCAAATGTTCTTATTAATAAATTAAAATTTTCTGGGGCATCACTTATATAACATCTGAGTCAATTAATTTCTAAATCCCTAAATTCCTCTGAATTTCTCTTGTACAAATGAGCATGGTAGCTGTCATATAAAAATAGGAAAAAAATAGATGCATTTGTTAAGTGACTTACAAAAACAGAACAGGCATACCTTGGAGAAAGTGGAGAAACTGCAGGTTTGGTTCCAAACCACCACAACAGAACAAGTATCACAATAAAATCAGTCTCACAAATTTTTTATTTTTCAGTACATGTAAGAGTTACATTTACACTGAACTATAGACTATTGCATGTACAGTAGCATTATGTCTAAAAAATAATGTACATAACTTAATTTTAAATTTCAGAAAACCATCTGAACCTTCAGTGAGTCAGAAGATTTTGTTGTGGGAGGGTCAAGCTTCAATGTTAATGGTTGCTGATTGATCGGCATGGTGGTTGCTGAAGGTTGAGGTGGCTGTGACAATTTCTTAAAATCAGTTGACACTTTCTTTCACAAAAGTTTTCTCTGTAGCATGCGATACTGTTTGCATTTTACTCACAGTAGAACTTCTTTTCTAATTGGAGTCAATGCTCAAAGCCATGCTAGCTTTATCAACTAGGCTGATTAAATATTCTAAATCTATTGTCATTTCAACAATGCTCACATCATCTTCACCAGTAGATCTCATCTAAAGAAACGACATTTTTTGCTCATCTGTGAGTGATTCCTCATCCGTTCAACTTTTGTCATGAGATTGCAGCAACTGATTCACATCTTCAGGCTCCACTTTCAATTATACTTCTTTTGTTGTTTCCAACACATCTGCAGTAGTGACTTCCCTGAAGTCTTACCCCTTCAAATTCATCCATCTTTGGAAGAGGGTTGGAGTCAACCTCTTCCAAAGCCATGTTAATGTGAATATGCCTTCCTTGTTAGGCTTACTGTTTTTTAGCTTTTGATTGAAAATGAAAGATGTGTGACTCATGCTTTCACTTGAACACTTGGAGGCCATTGCAGGATTATTAATTGGTCTAATTTTTCCTTCCTTCCTTCCTTCCTTCCTTCCTTCCTTCCTTCCTTCCTTCCTTCCACAGATAAAGACTAACACTTTATTAAAGTTAGGACCATTAGTCTAACATTTGGAGAATCTCTGTGAAGGGGATATGTATGAGGGAAAATTCTTTTTTTTACAATCATAGAAAGTCTGTTATTAGGTCATTGAATCAAAAGATGTCACTTGGCACCTAGGAAAAAATAATATATATCATATATTTATTGTCATTTACTATATTTTTGTAAAGTATATTACTGGCTCATTATTTCAATTAGCAAAAGCTGGTTTTTAGCAGCTAGTAATTTGGTCAAATTTTTAGGGCAATGATATGAGATTTATTTAATCAGCAGGAGTAAAATAAAGGGATAGACTAAGATCTCACACAGTCTTTTGAAATCCTGTAACCTAATACTGTTTTTTATTTTTTTCACAATTTACTCATTCAATTGAAACATGCCTTTAAAACCACCATAAATCTGTAGCTACATAAGTGTCAGTTCCACTGAATGATCAAAAGCTTAGGAATTGTTCACATTATACATGTCTTGACTTTATTAGAATTCTTGATTTTTCCTTCAGGTCATATTAAACACCCTTCAATTTTCTGGCTCACTCTTTGATACAAAATCATGCTAGAAACATTAAATCATAGACTCTGAGTAGGACGAGACCTTAGAAGTCATCTAATACGGTCCCCAACAAAACACAATCTTTTACATAATGCCTCTCCATAGGATTATAATTAGATTATAAACTCTTCATGAGTTTAGGTTTCCTATAAACCATAGAATTAAAAAAAAATCCACAGTGAATATAAAACTAAGCTGTAAGCAAGTAATAAATAAAATAAAAGTGAATGATTCACATCACAGTGCATTTATTAAAACTTTAAATATATTGTTATTGTGGTGCTGAGCCATTAATTGTCAATATTACAGCATGAGAGCACAAGGAGTCTCTAATAAAAATCCTTTTTATTTATTAAAAATAAAGGCCCATCATATTTGGAAAGTCTCAGTCATAAAACTCTCCAATGCCTCACCTGTTTCACTCCATACTTCTTAATGCTTCTCAAGGACAACTCGAGGTCTCAAGCCTTAGAGAACAGCATTTGGAAACACAGATCTAGACTGCTGGGTTACCCTCTTTAAAAAGACTATTACAGCTTATCTCATCATTCTCTATTGCATGAGAACTAAAAGGCATGTGTCCCTCAGCATCTAGTATTACCCAGACTCTGAGACTCATACTGTTTATTTTGGCCTAAAGTTACCCAAGATCCCACCTTTCTTATGTTCCAGCCCATTTCACTTCTGAGTCTTCCTTATTTCTCATTGCTGATTCCAGGCTATTATCCCTTCTTTCTCTTTGAGCTCACAACATGTGATTATATTACACTCTTCCTCTCCTCTTGCTGTCAACTAGCACTCCTGGTCAGTGGGGTCTGGGATACTACAGTTTTCATTTTTAAGAGATCATTTGGAATTTAGAGAATTGCTAAGGAGACAAGTTAGGCATGTACAGTCCAATGAAAGATCAGAGTAGCTGAAGTAATGCTAGTAGTTAACATAGATCAAACAGATTTTTCACCTGCTCCCTTCTGACCTATTCTCTACAAAGAGGCACATTTTAAAAATCATATCATTCCATTTCTCTGCTTAAATCTTTAAATGACTTCTAATTTCACTTAGATAAAAATACCATAGCTTATATACCCTAAGTGATTGCAACTACTCATCTGCCTTTAATAGAAACTTGCACTTCCTGCCCAATGCCCCCTATATGTTGCTATATTGGTGTTTTAGTCACCCCCGCCTATGTAGATCTTTCTTACCTAAAGCAATTCTCTTTCCCTTTGTTTGCACCCTGCCCCTTCCTCTCATTCTTTCCATGGCAAGCTCCTTTTGATTCTTAAAACTCTCAGCTTAAATATCAAATCACTTTGCTGACTACTCTCAGAATTAGACCACCCTCAACCCACGCACAGCATCCATCCATTAATTATTTCTGGCACTGAAAATTTTGCAATTTTATTTGTGTACATGCACATTATTTTATCATTGTTATCTTTCTCATTATAAAGTAAGACTCAACCAACCTGTATAGCAAGACTGATAGGATTAGATCACCATTTGCCAACCATCTCAGTATCAACCAATTCAGGCAGAAACCATCCATGGAGGTTAAAACTAATGGATAAAAGTCTGAAGAGTAATAGATAATTACACAGTGTCAACAGTGCATAATTTCAATCTAATCATGAGGGACAAACTCAAGTTAAGGGACATTCTACAAAATTAATGGCAAAATGTCAATGCCATGAGCTACAAGGAGGAATTCAAGAATGATTCCAAATTGAAGGACTGCAGAGGTATGACAAACAAATGTACCACATGATCTTTTATTTACTTTTCTGAAAAAGACGTTATTAGGTATGTGATTTGCAAATATGTTTCCTAACACACAGGCTGCTGTTTTATTTTGTTTGTTGTTTCTTTGGCTGTGCAGAAGCTTTTTAGTTTGATGTAGTCCCATTGTAGTAATCATTGCTGTTATCATAGCCTGAGATTTTGTTATGATATCAAAAATCATTGCCAAGGCCAATGCCCAGGAGCTTTTTTCTCATATGGTCTCACGAGTTCATAGTTTCAGGTCTTATACGTAGATCTTTTTATCCATTTTTTAACTGAATTTTGTATATGGTGTCTTGATTTCTTATGTTGCTTATAAAGTAAATGTTGATGTAATTCTACATAATAATGTCAAAACATTTTTGAACAACAGCAATATTTTCAGGAACTGCCAATTCCCAAGGTGATAGATACTAATAGTAGTCAATTTTCCTTGAATACCTAATATATGGCAAGCACTTTGCTAAGCTGGTTATATTTATTCCTCATTTATTTCCTCACAACTCTGTTAAATGTGTACTATCTATTACCTCAATTATTCCTCACAACTCTGTTAAATGTGTACTATTATGCCTGTTTTTGAAGAGCACAAAACAGGCTTAAATAATTTTGTTTATAGTTTGTCAAATGTTTTCTAGTTAACAAGGGAACTAAGGAAATTAGAGATCTTACACCATAGTGGGGACATAAATTTAACACTTCTAGGCCTGTTTCTTCATCTACAAAAAGGAAAGCATTATACTATTTTGTTGATATGATAAGCCAGTTTTTAAATGAGATAATACAAAAAGGCATAATATCTGTAAGACCAAAATACAAGAGAAGTACATAGAAATAATATATAACATAGCTAAGATTTGTTATGAACTTAATGTAGATGAAGTGTTTCATATTTAATCTTACAGCAATTTTTGGAAATAGATCCTTTTATTATTCTCATTTTTCAGTTGAGGAAACAGCTCTTGAAAGTGAGGTTGTATAAAGGTAACAATGGTAGTGAGTAGCGGAGAAGTGATTACAATTCTGATCCATCTGACACCAGAATCACCCCTCATAATCACTATTATATGCTGATAATTTCTTTTTCACTAATATGATTTTTATAAACAAATCATAATTATATTACATTATGGAGTACAATGTGATGTTTTGACGTGTATACAATGTGGAATGATTAAATCAAGCAAATTAACATATGCATAACTCAGTTTTTGTGGTAAGACATTTGAAATTTACTTTCTTTGTAGTTACTTTGAAATATACAGTACAATATTATTGATTCTATTGTTGTTGAATAGATTTCAAATTATATCCTTCTTGTCTAGCTGAGACATACTACCTTAAACCAGAAACTCTCCAGAGGTAAGTATTGACTTTATCAATGAATTACAGCTTTTTTTACACCTGTTCCAGGGATGAATGTAAACATCTTGAACTCACTCTAGTTTGCATAACAAAAATATGTTTATTTCTTCCTCCTTCCTTTCTTAGTTCTTTGAAACATACATTTATCACTCTAACTTTTGTGGAGGCTACAAGCAGTTTATAATACTTAATCATGTTAATAAGGAAAATCATGAAATATCTTACCTTGAGTGTAGAAATATCATTTGATAATAGCCTATTTACTCTTTTACAATTTCATATTTAGATATATTATACCAGGACTGTAGGAGGCTGAGGTGGGTGAATAATGAGGCTAGGAGTTCAAGACCAGCCTGGGCTACCTGGTGAAACCGTTGTCTCTACTTAATAAAAACTTAGCTGGGCATGGTGGCAGGTGCCTGTAATCCCAGCTACTCAGGGGATTGAGACACAAGAATCACTTCAACCCAAGAGGTAGAGGTTGTTGCAGTGAGCCATGATGACACCACTGCACCTCAGCCTGGGTGATAGAAGGAGATTCTGTCTCAAAAAATCAAAAACTAAAGTTAAATGTAATTCCAGACACAATAATTTTAACATTTACTTTAAAAATGTATTATTTCAAAAATTTCGGTTAAAAAATCACGACCAATAAAACCTAAGCTAAACCCTTTTCATATGATATTTTAGAAATATAGTATATTTTATTCAATTCAGTATAAAATAGAAGTTTAAATTACAAAATAATTTTTTAAAATAGTCGATTCAAAGACAGTTATCCAGGAATATGAATAACTGTAAATTGTGTGTTATAAATCAGTAACTGACCATAGTATAATAATCCTTTCAGTCATGGTGTATTAGTTTTGAAGAGTATATGACTACTTAGGCAATATTGCTGCTTCTTTTTTTTTTTTTTTTTTATTTATCAAACATGTCCTCCCTAATAGTAAGTTTTATGTTCTTTAACTAAAATGCTAAAGGTGACCTTCAAGGGTTCTTATTGTTCTGAAGTCGAAACGAGTTCATACGTTCAGACACACCTCATAGCTGAAAAATTTTGTCCTGTTTGACAACTTGTAAAAAAAATGCAAAAGACACTGGAATATTGTTTAAAGACTTCCAAAGATACGCTTAGGATCACTGCTCTAAAGCAATTCACATGGGGGACTTGTTAAAATACAGCTTTTGACTTGGTTTATCTGGAATGGCACCTAATATTCTACTTCACCAATCAGCTTCCAGGAGACACTGATGCTGCCACACAGAGTATTTGTCTGTCTGCTGACCACACTCTGAGTAGTAAGATTTTTTAAGTAATGCCCGCTCAGGTATATTTACTTAACAGTGTAAAAATTAAAAATAATTTTCACTCAAAGTTTTCTTCTCTTTCTCTCTCTTCTGAAGAAGGGAATATACAAAGTATTGTATTAGAGCTGTATAAAAGCTGTGGAGTCAGACAAAGAATTTGAATATTGACTGTAAACTTGTGTAATCTACCAATTGCTAAAATAATAATATCTACTACACAAGGCTGTGATGTGAATTAAACAGTAATATATACAATGACACAATAAAATTCAGAAAATACTAATCCGACTCCTCATTTCATAATTATCTCAAATTATTTTATCCTAAATGAGTACAATATGTTTGGTTTCTGAATCTTTTTTGTTTTGATTTAAAATTTCTTAAGTCTCAAAAAATACTCCTTTTTACTTCTCAAAATATTTCCAATTAGTTTGAAATAGGTTTGTTTTGGCTAGTTTAAGATTGTTTAAATGAGAAGATTTAAAATATGTGTAATGCTGTTCAACAACAAAAATGTAAAATAATAGGTGTAACTATAAATTTACAAAGAAAACTGAAATTTATATATATTTATGAGAATCTGTGGATTTAATTTAATTAAGTAATTGGACAATACTACAGACATTCTGCAGTATTTCAAAAATAATTTTAGAAAAATTTTTGGAATAAACAGAGCCTGTTTTAAGCCACATTAAGACAAAAATGTTTCATTATTTTGTAATCTACTTTGTTTTTGGCAAAAAAAAAAAATCATACTTCCCACTTTGATCACCCACTTTATTCATCAAATTTGGCACATTCTAACTTCTGCTAATAGCAAAAACAGAAGAGACTCTTTATGTTTGAAGATTTGCTACTGTTGAGAATTATTCAAAGTACAGCCCACAGAATCCAAAGATAACACCAACAGAAGAGCCCACACAGCATGAGCAATGGCGACATTATTGTATTGTTTGGCTCCTATGATAACTACTGTGAAGAGGACATCATTCATGCCAATAAACCAGTCTGAGTATGTTGTTCAATTACTCTCATTTTCTAAGTGTCTCACCTCATATGTTTCCATCTGGGTTTGAATGAGAATTAGAAATACTTGGATTTTTCTCTTCTCATTATATTTCCAGGGCCCTCTCTACAAATAACAGTATTGCAGCATTTGCTAGCATTTTAACTCCTGCCACTCCTCTAATTAACTGAGTTGATGATCCTAGAATGGAAAGAGGGAGCTGCATTACAAGGTAGATTCTCAGTATACCACATTACTGTTGCAAATTCACTGGCACTTATGGAAGCCGGAAGCCAAGATTACAAGAATCATGAATACTCGAGGCCCTTCCACAGTAACCAGGACACTGGCAACAAAGGAATTTGGAAACTTAAAAAAATTTACAACAGATTGGCAAATGTTTGTATATCCACTGACCCTTCCAACTACCTTTCCAACCTTCCTGCATCACAACATGCTTCCTCTCTGATTGTTCAGGTAGAGTTGGCTATAGCAGCCCTGTTTTCTAGAAATGACCATGCCAGATGGTACCTTCTAAGTATGAACACCTGGATCCTAAAAGTGTGTACTAGATACAGCAATACAAGGTTGCAAAAATTATCCTTGAATATATTTTACTGCTTCATTACAAAATGGCTTTCCAGAATTTTTTCTGATATACAATTTACATTGTATATTACCATATATTGATATACTGTCTTCACATAGTGTTATTTAATTTAACTAATCTGTTTCATTTCAGAATTGCTTTGTCCACTTAGAATTTAGTAGGTACATATAGAATGACTTCTCTGTGAAGGGAAAATAAAGTATTTGTTATATCTCTGATACCAGATCTTTTAATTCAATTTGCCTCTTAGAAAAGTCATTTGATCTCTTTAAGCATTGCCTTATTTAACTGTAATTGGGGGTAATAATAGTACCTAATCTAATGGGGTTTTAGTTGGAGTCAAAGAAATATGAAACCACATTTCTTAAGAATCCTTAATATAGAGTAAACAATATATAAAAATAATAGCAAAACTCAGTTTTGGATGTGTTAAAGAATAGAAAAGTAGAAGAGACCTAGTCCTTACCCTTGAACAACTTATCAGTTACAAAGAAATTTAAAATTGAACACAAATATCTAACTTAGCAAAATATCTATATCTTATCTATAAAAATGAAGATTTATGATTGATATAAAAGGGGGAAAACCCACAAAAGTTTCCAGTGGAGATTACATTGAATCAGGATTGCTAATGTGATTTTTTAAGAGATATGGGCTCTGAAAGACTTGATGATTCCCTAGATTCAATATGGTATTCCATGCCTCTGCCTCTCCTGACCCATTCCCTTCCACTTTCAACCTAGCATATTCCTTCTAACCTTTCAAAACTCCATTCAAACATCGCTAATCTATGAAGTCTCCATGATACAGCTGAACAACGCTGGGTGACTGATGAATATGACTCTATTCTCACACATCTCTCATTGCTTTAAATTTGTTCATATGTATGCAGGTGTTCCCATCAGACTGTGAACTTTTTCAAGAAAAGAACCACATTTTATTTATTATTCTATGCCTACCATCTGGCATATAACACTCAGTAATGGTTTGGTTTTGTTTATCTGCTTGTGCTTTTATTTGAACTTAAGAATGTATAAACAGGCAAAGGCAGCGCACAGGCTGATCTTAGAAGAATGAAAACAATTTTACAAAGAGGACAAAGAGTGGTGGGGGTGTATTCCCGCTGAAGAACAAAAACGCAGAAAAGAGAGAGGTAGGGCATAGTTACCTCCAACAAGTTTTCTTGGAATAGTATGAGATTAAAAAGAGAAGCTTGAGCTAGAATAAAAATTGTGGAACTGCATAGGTATAAATCTAGAACCAAGGCATTGCTTATAAATAACAGTAAGGGAAAACAAGGTAAAGCTCTCTACTTAATTAAATCTTTCTCCTTTTCTACCTTCCTGTCTTCAAATACTTGCTGTGTTCATAGAATTTCTTTCTTATCTCCATAGGGAGATTAGACTTCCCAGATCAAACCATTAAAGGTAGTTTACAATGAAATAAATTCAGATAAATGAGAATTCTCTGCTCAGTAAGGGAGTTAGAATCACAGGGCTGCTGCCTCTGGTACCCCTCTATAAATATTTTTTCAGAAATAGTCAATATCATAGGTCACATATTTTAAAATTCATTTGCAATTAGCAGTCTAAGGGAAATTGCCTAGGAAAAAATGTTTTGGCAAGCATTTAAAGCCTTTCATTGAGTTGGCAACTAGACAGACCATGCTGGCCTCCCAGGCAAACAGAGCAGGTGTGCCACTTCAGAGATGGTAGAAAGGCTTCCAATTCCTAAACACCCCTCTAACCTGCCTCTCAGTAGCACCTGACGTTTCTGGAGCAGAGACGCATTCCCTAGTATTGAGGGGCTATGCTCTACTGAAATGCACAAACCTTTGAAAGACGGGGAGAAAGAGTAAGAATAACACATGATTAGTAGTAAATAAAAACTGTCAGGCATTGTGCTGGGCTTTTCCTACACATTTTGGCATTACATCCTTAAACCCAGACCTATAAATTAAATCTAATAATCTGATTAAGAGATGAAAAAGTTACAGGTCAGATAAGCAACTTCCCAACATTTGTGCAATCATTTAAGTATGGAGCTAGAATTTAACTTTAGGACTATATGACTCAAAACTAGTTTCATGCTATTAATTTATAAAGTTATTTTTTTTATTATTTTAGATCACAGTATATTGGTCCTAAGCTTCCCAGCTGATCATCAGATAGAAGCATGATTTGGTAAGAGAACGAACAGAAATCACATGAGAACACTACATGTTGGTGAGTACTGAAGGGAGAGGGACCATAAAATCCTGAAAGAAGAACAAAGAACAAAAACTTCACAACTTACAGATTTGGTAGTTAAGGCCAACAGAATAGGAAATCAGCTTTCCTCTACTAGAAAATTTAACTACTATATTTGTCTACACATTTTAAAGGACTTATTCATTGTTTTCCATACAGAAAAATGTCACCTATATAAGGCTTTCTGTGTATTTAGATGTATGCTACTATTATTCAAAACATGAAATTGCAATTAGTTGAGATATATGAGTATCTAAAGCAAAAAATGTATGTATATTAGAATATACAGTATACATATATGGCTTATATACTAATTAGAATAGTATATATATGCCTTACATTCTAATATATATAATATATAATTATATATATAATTATATATGTATGTATATATATATAATTAGAATATATATTCTAAAATTTTCCCATCATTATATTTACTACTTTTTGTCTGAAGGAACAGAAATAAATTTGTTGGTAATAAATTAGTCATAAACAATGAAATCTGCATAAAAATCTAGTAATTGACACAAAGTTATCCCTTTGATATAATTCGCAATAATCACATTCAAATTTTATTTAGATTATTCAGTATTAATGAAGTACCACTGATATTTACCTTAAGTTCTCAATTTAATCTCTAAACTTTCTTCCTGTTTCTACTTCCCTAATTTCTCTTCCTTGAAGAATTTCTAAAATATTGTTCCCCAAGTAGTTCTGTGTTCTTTTTATTATCTTCCCAAGTAAGATCATCCACTCCCAGGACTGCAAGAGATACTTACATATCTGAGCTTTTCTTAACCCTTCTCAAATTTCTATATATTCAATCTCTCCTTCTACTAGCTAATCCATATTTAATATAGTATGTCCAATCAGATATGTACAATACTGCATGTACAATACAGATGAAACCATGTAATTCCTCTCCAGTAAACAACACGAAAGCTCATTAACCACTTTCAGTGTCTTCCACATACTTGCCTTTAAATGATATACTTTCTATGCTCTAGGCATCTGGAAAGACTGCTCTAGCCTTCCTGGAACCCATCATGCGTCTCTGTTTTTACTTGTGCCGTTCCCTTTGTTTTTTTTGCTTATTTTCTCCACATTAAATCCCTTCTCACACTTTAAGACCTGTCTCAAATGACAGTTATACCATAAAATAAGCTGGAATGTTACTTATATCATGAAATACACTAAAGTATTTCTAATCACATCAGATTTTTCTTCATCTAATACTTTGACTATAACTATATAAAGAAACTTGTCAAATACGTCTTATAATTATTTGTGATTATGTTATTTCTGATCGGGCCTGTCTTAAAAGAGGTCCAGAGGGAGCTATGTTTTAATAACTTGTTCAATATAAATTTGTTGAATAAATATGTATTTCAAGCTATAAACTATCATATTTGAAAATATTGTGACTCAGAGAACTAACAATAAAAATAGGAGTCAAGTACTCAATGTATTTTTATTATAAATAAGTCTTTGATTAATCTTTTAATTATAGAGAATAATTCTAACAGTTCATGTCATCATACAGAAAAAACTTTTATATTTATTTAACTAATAATGTGAAAATTATACAGCAGACAAGTGTAATATACTAAATGATCACTGTAAGCAAATTATATGTATGAATGGCTATTATAAAAACAACTCATTGTGGTTTTGATTTTCATTCTTCTAATGACCAGTGATGAGCATTTTTCATATGTCTGTTGGTTGCATAAATGTCTTCTTTTGAGAAGTGTCTGTTCATATCCTTTACCCACTTGGCAGTGTGGCAATTCCTCAAGGATCTAGAACTAGAAATGCCATTTGACCTAGCAATCCCATTCATGGGAATATGCCCAAAGAAGTATATATCACTCTACTATAAAGACACATACACACATATGTTTATTGCAGCACTGTTCACAATAGCAAAGACTTGGAACCAACCCAAATGCCCATCGATGATAGACTGCATGAAGAAAATGTAGCACATATACACCATAGAATACTATGCAGCCATTAAAAATGATGAGTTCATGTCCTTTGCAGGAAGACGGATGAAGCTGGAAACCATCATTCTCAGCAAACTGACACAAGAACAGAAAATCAAATACCGCATGTTCTCACTCATAAGTGGAAGTTGAACAATAAAAACACCTCATTGTCAGAGGGTGGCAGACAGAGGGAAGGATAGCATTAGGAGAAATATCTAATGTAGGTGACAGGTTGATGGGTGCAGCAAGCCACCATGGCACACGTACATCTATGTAACAAACCTATACATTCTACACATGTACCCCAGAACTTAAAGTATAATAATAATTTTTAAAACTGCATATCCTTTTCCTTATCAACAGAGTGAAAGTGCTTTGAAATACAGGTAACCTACCTGGGAAAGCTAAGAAGAGCACATTTTGAAATATTTTCAAGTAACATAAGAACAGAAACCAAACACTACATGTTCTCACTCATAGGTGGGAGTTGAACAATGAGAACACACGGACACAGGGAGGTGAACATCACACACTGGGGCCTGTTGGAGGGTGGGGAGGTGGGGGGAGGGATAGAATTAGGAGAAGACCAGTTGATGGGTGCAACAAACCACCATGGCACATGTATACCTGTGAAACAAACCTGCACGTTCTGTACATGTACCCCAGAACTTAAAGTATAATTAAAAAATCAAATTTTCAATACTATTTTGTGTTTCTGTTTGTTTATCTCAGATCCATTTTATTACCATAAACATTTTGGCTATTAGTATACTTAAACTCTAGCTTGAATATGGTTTTAACAAAATATGAAATATTCATGTTCTAGTTTTTCCTAATGATTTACATTTCCAGAATTAAAATTTTAGCGAATAACTGCAAATTGACCTTCTCCCTAGGCACTTACCATTTGCATCAGGTATGATTCACTTAAAATTTAACAGAAAGACCATTTTTTCCCATACATAAGTATTTTTAAACAGATACTTAATCCAAAGTTTGGTGTCTCAGCCTGGCACCATTACCCTAATTATCTTTATACTGTGTCCAATATAGGCAGATTCAGCACTGCATATAGAGTGTAGGTTTTGTGGATCCGTGCATGTATGTTCTTAGAAACCATAAAAATTTGGTAATTTGCTCATTAAACATAAGAATATGGTATTCCAACCTTGGTAGATCAGATTTTGTTACAGAGTAATGATTTCATTTTGCTTTATTCACTTCCAAAATATATGACCCAAGACAAATACATCTCCCTGCACATCATTTTTTAAGCATGTGCTTTGGTTGGTTTTTCATAAAATTTCAGTCCTTTTTACTTTGATTTTTCCAGTGCATTAGTTACTATAGAAACAATGTCACTGAAATATGAAAAGCATAGTAGACACAGCAAAACACAGTAGACAATATATTTAAATATGTATATCGATGTATGTGTGTTTGGCCAAATGCTTTTGTATACATGCATAAACATCTATACATATATAGATACATGTGGTATGTGCCTGAGTGTGTTTGCTTCACATATACAAAAGTAGAGAGTACGTATCTACATGTAAATGATTAATATATATATGTAGCACATATGTAATATGTTTAGGCATATTTTATGGTTGAGAAACTCATAAATCAGTAGGCATGTATGTTTTTAATATACCAGGAATACATTAGTAAAAGAAGAGATCATTAAAAAAGAATGTTTTCCTCAATGTCTAATTTTTTTAAAAAATATAAATACATAGCAAAAGACAAAGAACTGTTTATTCTGCACTTTAAATAGTGAACTGTAATGTAAGAAAACCACAAAATATACGTACAAAACAGAATTTTAAATTTTGCATCAAACAATAAAACTGTTGTTTCAGAAGAACAACAATGGAAAAAACATAAATTTGATGGAAAATTCTTTACTCTGCCATTTTATAAAAAATTTTAAGAACACATTTTTTAAAAATATAAAAGTTAACAAATGAATTTTCCCAACCTAATACAAAGAAATATCCTCAATAAAAAAAAGAAAATGTTATGACCAAGTATAAATATAAGATCTGTATTTCAAAATATTATGAATGAATGAATGAATACAATGCCATTTTATTTGGCATTTTTATTTTTGAAAATTATAACCAATTTTTTTCTTCAATAATCTGCACATGGAAATCAACTTTAGCATATAGTTAACAAAATTTTTACTTTCTGGCATGAAGAGGCATTTTTACATATGGCCGAATGAGAAGTTTGTGAAAAAAAGTTGAAATACACAGAAGAGAATTGATCTGTGTCACATACCTGATATCTCATAAATACAAACGATCTCAATAAACTCCAGGGAACATGCAAACTCTTCATAGTTTTAGATACAATTTAGGTATCATAAAACTCCTTTATACTTTGGGAATAATTATAAATATTGAAACTGAGGATTACTTTGTTTCAAGTGATTTTGTTGTTTGTTTTGAAAAACACTCCGTTAGGAAAGCACATTTAAAAAGGGTAGAATTTTGGCTTAGTTATCATAACATAAAGTTAAATAGTGTATTCGAATAAGTCAGCACTGGTAGCACACATTATCCTTATTATCTTTTTTCTTCATAGCATGAAAATCACCCTAAAAGAAATTTAAAATTCAATTGTTATTTAATTATAGTTGTAACATTTTTAATATTTACATCATAAAAATCTATACTCGCTCAAGCATACAATATATCTGTAACTTACTACTTAAGTATTATAATTTTGCAGCCTATATAGGCAATGCCAGGAAACAGAAATTATCAGTTGGTCCAAGGAAATAATAGAGGCAAAAAATTCATTTTAAAGAACAGAAAAATCTACAACCACTCTGAGCTATGTACCTCTTTAGAAAGTAGATACATACTGTGGCCATGATTGAAAACATCTCCAACTTAAAGGAGCTTAAAATCTAGATAGAAAATACAGATTATAAGCATGTAAACAAATACATTTCAATAAATTAGCCTCATGTATTGATTAGGAAAGGCAACTTGAGCTAGGATAACTAGAGAGAGTTGCCATAAGTAAGTGAGTGACATCTGAATTTATTCTTGAGTGATAAGAATAAGGTAGCATGTAAAGATCTTAAAAAATGGATTTCAAGCAGGGCAAAACTTTCAGAAATAAATTTTGCACAGAAGAACTTCATAAGCAATTTTCTAAATGATATCAATAATAAAGGTGGGGGGTGGTAAGTTCAGAAGAAAAGTTTCATTGACCTATGATTCCCCTTAAGATTTCTCATCTCCATTTTGTCTGTACGTGTTAGGCAATCATCACAGCAGTATCTGTTAATTCTAACTGTCTAGACAAGTCTAGGGAAACATTAATCACAAACAATTGAACCAAGTTTGTTTTACTTTCTAAGCTGTATAATTGACATACAGTTGGCATATAATATTCTGATTGACTTGCTGACACAATCTGTATAATGTATGAAGTCTCTCTCTCAAACAAAACTAATTCATGTTTATTATTTAAAATCAAAGTAACCAGAGAAGAGTAATATGTTCTTTTAAAATTAGCTAAAACATTAAGAAAAGACAAAGGGCATGAAAGAACACCAGAAATTCTGACTGGAAAAACAGAAAATATAATAATACTCAGGAAAAAATAAGATACCATTTCAAAAATGAAGACTTCAGTGATATCAGAAAAATGACACAGTAGGCAGTTCCAAGCTCATGTACTCCCACAGAAACATCAGAAAACCAGCATAAACTATCAAAATGAACTTTGTCAGAACTCTGTAAGACAGTCAATGGTTGACAGCAACCAAGTAAATGCTGAAACCAGAAAAAGTCAACTTAAAAACAGTAGGGAAGCTCTATCACATTTTTATCTGCCTTTACTTCACTCATTGCTGGTTGGGTAGCAGTCCTAAAGATAGTAGCCCCTGTTTCCAGTGAGGAACCTTGATCCCTGGTTCTGGAGGCAGCAGAACAGATGTTTTTCACAAATTATTGTGTAGATACATTCTAACCTGTCTGGGAGCTACCTGAAGAGCCAGCACATGGAATTTGTCTCTCTTTTGCCTAATTCAGAACTCATATAGGAAAGTTTGGGGCATTTATTGAAAACACTGCAAGGCTGCAAAAAATTCTGCAGATGCCTGAGGCAAAAGTTTATGGTTGAGAAATATAACAGACAGCTTAATACTCTGGAGGAAAATCTGAGAGGGAATATTCTTGGAAATTAGGGAAATTAATGTGGAGGTTAGAGAAAGGGCAATTAGGGAGTCATGTGCATGACCAGGGCATGACACATGTTGAGAAATGACAAAAGAATATGTTAAGCTTTCAACTTGGGCTGATCCATACATTCATTGCAAGTTTGGTCAAGTGTTCAAGGAGGGAGCCCACACACAGCCAATCTGGAAAGGCTGGTAAAGATGGCTAGTTATCTGTTTGTTTACTTGTTTTAGATTTTAGTTACTAGTGTTCAAGAAAACTTCTATTTAAATGCAAGCTAAGGAATAGAGACTTCAAGGAGGTGCACAAGACAAGAAATATGGTTTCTGAAAAATAGTTTGGAAAAGTCACTAGATAAATGAATTATTAGAGACTCCAAAAACAAAAATAACAACAAAACCCTGAGGAAGGAGAATTTAATCTCCACAGTTACCACATTTTAATATTTAAATGTCCATTTTCCAACCAAAATAATCACATAGTGTGCAAAAATAGGAAAGCACAGCCATTCAAAGGAAGAAAGTAAATAGACAGAAATCATACTAAAGAAGCCCAAACATTGGAATAACTAGACAAAGACTTTAAAACAACCTTTAATTAAATTGAAAAATGAGAAACGTGGATGAAAAAATAAAAAGAATCAGGAAATTATGGATGAATAAAACAAAACTAAAAGTAAAGAGATAAAAATTACAAAAATGAACCAAAAAGAAATCCTGGAGATGAAAGAGTAAGAAAGCAGATTTGAGCAGGCAAAAGAGTTAGTGAACTTGAAGATAAGTTAATTTGAATGATCATGCCCGAGAAGCAGAAAGGAAAAGTAAACTAATAGCTTAAGGAAACCATAGGAAAGCCCATACTTACAAACATATAGATTACTGGGAGTATAAGAAGGAGAAGAAAGAAAGAGAAAGGGAAATGTGTAATATTTAAAGAAATATAGCAAACACCTTTAGCCAAAACTCAAATTTGATGGAAAATGCAAAAGCATTCAGAAACCTGAAATAACTCCTACTAGAACAAACTTGAAGAGATCAAAACCAGGACACTTGATAATCAATTTGTCAAAAGCAAAAGCATTTACCATCCAGAATAGACAACACTTGATACTCAACAACAAATTCAAACAACCCAATTGAAGTATGGGCAAAAGACATAGTTAGACATTTATCCAAATAAATCTATAAATGACCAATAAGTACATGAATGGATGTTCAGCATCCTTAGTTATTAGGAAAATGCAAATTAAAGCCACTTGAAATGCCACTTCACACCTAAGTGGATTAGTATAATGAAACAACAATAACAAAAAGGAGAAAATAACATGTGTTGGGAATAAAAGTAAAAATTGACTGATGGGATTAGATAAAACTAAAAAGCTTCTGCTTAGAAAATGAAATAATCAATAAAGGGACCACCTGCAGAATGGGAAAAATATTTACAAACTATTCATCTGACAAGAGATTAATATCCAAAATATACAAGGAGCTCAAACAACGAAATAGCAAAAAATATAATGATAATAATCAACTAATTCAACTAAACATTTGGAATCTGAACAGACATTTCTAAAAGAATACATACAAATAGCCAACAGGTAAAGGAAAAAACAAATACTCATTGGTAATCATCAGAGTAATGCAAATCAAAACCAGAATGCCATATAATGTCATCCCAGTTAAAATGGCTATTATCAAAAAACAAAAAATAAATGCTGGCAAGGATGTGGAGAAAAGGGAAATCTAATACACTCTTGATGGGTATTAGTACACCCAGTATGGAAAACAGTGTGGAGGTTCCTCATAGATCTAAATATAAGCTACCATTTGATCTGGCAATCCCACTACTAGTTATTTATCTAAAGGAAAGGAAGTAAGTTTATTGAAATGGTATCTGCACCCCATTTTATTGTATCACTATTTAAAACAGCCCAGAGATGGAATCACCCTCAGTGTCCATGAACAGACGAATGGATAAGAAAATGTGGTATATACACACATATTAGAATACTATTGAGCCATTAAAAAAGGAAATCATGTCATCTGCAGCAACATAGATGAGGCTGGAGGACATTATGTTAATGAAATACATCAGGCACTGAAAGATAAATACTGCATAATCTTATTCACATGTGGAGGCCAAAATACTTGAGAACACAGAAGTAGGGAACAGAACTGTGGTTTATTAGAGGCTGGAAACAGTAAATGGGAGGGAAGAGAAGAGAGAAGTTGGTTAATGGCTACAAAATTACAGCTAAATAGGAGAAGAAAGTTCTAGTGTTTCATAGCACTTTAGGGTGGCTATAGTTAAGAATAATTTATTATATATTTTCAAGTAGCTAGAAGAGAGAATGTTGAATGACCCCAACACAAACAAATGATAAATATTAGAGGTGATGAATATGCTAATTACCCAGATCTGCTCATTATACATTGCATACATATATCAAAATATCAACCTCTACCCCATTAATATGTACAATTATTACATACCAATTCAAATAAAATAGTTTTAAAAGAATTGTAATATCAAGTTTTCTTGAGAATATGGAGAAATTGAAGCATTCCTACATTACTTACAGAAATATGGTGCAGCTGTTTTGGAAAAGACTTTGGCATTTCCTCAAAATGTTAAAAATAGAGTTACCATATAAGCTAGAAATTCTACTCCTTGGTTTATACCTAAGAGAAATTAAAACATATGTCCACACAAAAACTTTTGTATAAAAATAGTAATAGCAACATTAATCACGATAGCCAAAGAATGGAAACAACCCAAATTTTCGTCAACTGATGAATGGATAACAAAATGAGGTATATCCATATGATAGATTATTATATGGCCAGAAAAAAGTATGATACTGATGATACATGCTACATAATGGATGAACTTTGAAAATACTATGCTAAGTAAAAGAAGCCAGTCAAAAAAGAGCGCTTACTATATGATTCAATTTACATGAAACATCCAGAATAGGCAATTTATTGAGATAGAAAGTTGATTAATAGTTTCCTAGGGCTTGGGGCATTTGGGGAAAATTGCAGTGATCACTCGTAAGTAAAGAGTTCTTTTTGGGTGAGTAAATGGTCTAAACTTGTAAGTAATGGTTACACAACTCTATGAATATACTAAAAACCATTGCATTGTACAATTTAAATGAGTGAGTTACATGGTATGTAAATTATATCTCAATAAAGCTGTTAAGAAAATTTAATTTTTAGCACAACATACTGTGCTTTAAGAAAAATAGAAGAGGAAAAGGAAGACAACTTTAAACATCAACAAAGAAATAAAAAGTAAATGATTCAAAATAGGCAAACATTTTGCTAGGAAAGCAAGATTCAATATATATATATAAAGTGAATCTGGAGATTAAACTGAAAGTAAGGGACCAAAACAAGTGTTTAAAATTATAATTCAGGAATACTTTTCTGAAGTAATAAAAAAGATGTGTAACTATACATTGAAGAGTACACCATATATCTGAAATAAGTATCCAGAAAGATCATTGTCAATTTAAATTCTTTTATAAAGAAAGAGAGAGAGTAGTGGATATTAAAGAATAACAATACATCCTTTGGGCATATGTTGGGGTAACAGCAAGATAGTTATAAGGAAAGAATAGCAGATTATGAATAGACAATATGACTAGACCTTTCAGCACTAATGCTTTAGGCCATGAAAAAAGTGAGGTAATACATGCATAAAACTAAAAAAATGACTTCAACACAACTGACATTCAGACAATCAAAATCAATAACAGGACACAGAAAAATGAAAAGGTTGTGAGCATTGACCTTACGGTCACTTATATAACTAAAAGAAAATGAAAATTATAATAAATTGTAATATGTAATAGTCATATGCCTTCCAAAAATGCATATGGTAGAACCATAAAAAAAGAGGGAGAATGGTACTTTTTCAAAAGAGAGAAATTTGTGATTGGGATAGAAGCAGGTGGAGGGACTTAGAGGGTTACTGATAAAATTCTATTTATTTACCTTCGTGTGGTTATGGAAGTCTTTGACTTACAATAAATTTTGAAACTATTTCATTTTGTATGTTTGCCTTTCATTATCTGTATTATACTTTGTAAGAAAAAATTAAAAATGTTTTCTCCTGAAGATTATTCCAAATATCTTCAATTATATTTCTTATAGAAATAAAAAATAAACACTAAAATACCATCTTTTTAAAAAGTATTTCACTAATTAAAATCTTTAATAACAGATGAAATGATAAATTTCTCAAAATAATGTCCTAAAATATATTCTTCATATATTTATTATATGTATTACAAAATAATTCAAATTTCATTTTATTTTCAAAATAAAATATATTTTAAATAAAAGTAAAATTTTGATATAAAAAATATCAATCATCTCCCTTTTACTGTTGTTTATATATTATTTTAAGTAATTTCTCCTTTGCACACCTTATTGTTTGCCAATATGCATAGCTACATATCTGTCACAGGTTAATAATGGACTGACATCTCTGAGATAATTGACATTATTAACTTGACAACTGATCACGTGCATACTCATTAAAATGGGCAAGTCAACTATTTTGTTATAGTATAGAATTAGACACACTCAGTCATTTTTGGTCCATTCTGCTTAGGAAGTCATTAAAATTACCCTATCTTTTATAAACATATAATTGTGTTATTTTCCATGTCTCACTTTTTCAAATTGTTTAATTTTTTTTGAAATATGCTTCACATTAAATCTTGACCTGTAGTTCAAAAAGCCAAGAATAATAACATTTCTTTAACAAGAATCTTACGAGCCAGCTAGCCAATGGTGGTCATTAATAAAACCTCTCCATCCTCCATTACAGTTAATCCTAGGCACTCAAAAAAAAAAAGTACTCTATTATTGGTAGTTTCCCAAATGTTCAGTTAATACACATTGCATTTTTAGAGTACTCTCCTAGGTCCACCAATTTAAAGCCAACAAAGGTCCTAATTAATATTGCAATTAGCATCTTCAATCTCTTTGTTATGTACCCTCTGCTATTAAATTTCTTTCTACTATAATTGCACAGAGTTTGTTTACTTAATTTAAATTGGATAACGTTTGGTTGTTATCTTTACCTTGCTTAGGGCCTGGAAACGTTCTGTGTTTGAATGCAAGATCTTATAAACCATGTCTTAATACCTGAAACTTTCTTAAAATATGCTTCTACAACTAGTAAAGCATTTTGAACGCTTTCATTTGAAATGCATTATGAATGAACTGTAATTAACATACCCTGTATTTCTACAACCCGATCTCTTTTATTTACACCTACTCCAACAGGTATGGAACACTGATTTAATTACAAGAAAGATGAAACTACCTCTTTAGTCTTTCTGAAATAAATATAACAACTGCATAAATTCAAACATGCCTCAAGAACTCTGTTTCAACTTTTTTCCCTAACAGTGAATACTTCTGTTATCACACCATTGTTCCTTCTGTGAAATGAATACTAATTCCGCATTCTTTTCAAGAAAATAATTTGAAAATCATTATAACTGAAAATTATTAATCTGAAATGCCTGGAAATATAAAATCTACAATGTTGAAACTTTAAGAACTAGAAGTACTCGCATAAGAATATTAAAGTCTGGCAAGGCACGGTGGCTCATAACTAATCCCAGCACTTTGCGAGACCAAGGAGGGAGGATCACTTGAGTCAAGGAGTTTGAGACCCACATGAGCAATGCAGTGAGACCTCATTCCACTAAAAATTTTAAAAAGTAAAAAAATATCCAGGCATGGTGACATATGTCCATGTTCCCAACTATTTGGGAGGCTGAGGAAGGAGATTCAGTTGAGCCCAAGAATTAGAGGTTGCAGTGAACTATGATCATGCCACTGTAATCCAGCCTTGGCAACAGGGCTAATAATCTGTTTCAAGAAAACAATTAAAGTCTGCTACTATTACTTATTTCATAAAGCTGCTGCTGTTTTCAGAGATTATTAGTTTATTTCATAAAATGTAATTTAACTTTTATTCATACTAATAAATGAAACGTGTTTCTTTTCATAAATCATCTCAAAGAATAGAAAAACTCACAAGCTTAAGCCTCTTATTTATAAGAACTATCCCTCAATTTTGCCTTCCTATAGGTTATACCAATATTTTATCTTATGTAATTTCTGAGCACATAGTATAATATAAATGTTTTTAGACATCAATACTATTATTAACAAACAATATTCTGCATTGTTGGCAAATATATAATATAATCCTCTATCAAAAATAAAGGTCTGTATTCATTTGAAAGTAATGGTTCTTTCAGACTATTCTTAGTTGGATCTTCAAGCCAAGTATTATTCATTATACTTTCTGTACTTTAATCAACCAGAGAAGTAAATGGTCTCATCCATGAAATATTGATTAGGCATATATGCAACATCACAAAATGGACACATTTTGTTAATTTTATCTCAATAGCAAACAGCCACCACTGCCATACCACAATATGGAAGCATATCTACACACAAAAAAAATGCACACAATTTCATGTGCATAATCTCACACATACTTTTTATTTTCAGGGAATAATTATCTCTATTCCACACTGGCCTATCCTAATACTGAATCTTATTTCTAGTCATTTATTTATTTAAAATGAACTCATCATTCCTTGGCCACAATTTTTCGGTTCAGGGCTAAAAAGTTGACACCAGCTTGGCAAATCAGTTGTTCCTCAGAAACTAAAATAGGATGAGAGATTCTAATCTCAATCTGCCAGCCTTCTGGAATAAGAGAGAAATTAACTTGAAGCTGTTGGCAGTGGTCATTTTCCCCATATGAGCAGGAGAGCAGAAAATCTTTTCTAGAATAAGAGAAAAATGTGAAACATTCAGCCTGGGAGAAGTATCAAAAGATGATGAGATAGATAGATAGACAGATGCATAATGATAGACAGATACATACATGAATACATATCACTTGCAACTAAAATAATTGGAAGTAAAAAAATTTTAATCATTAAATTACTTTCTGTAAGAAAATATTTAATATTTACACAAAAGAAGGTAACTCCTTTAACTTACTATGAACTTTTTAACTGCATAAGAAATTTTTATATTCTGATTTTATTAACTATTCAAATAGAATGGGAAAAGAGTACAAATGTTTAGGTGAATATTCAAACTTTTACTGGAAAATACTGTTGATTTTCTCCCTGATATTGTATTTAAAGTTCAGGAAATAGGCCGGGCATGGTGGCTCATGCCTGTAATTCCAGCACTTTTGGAGGCCAAGGAAGGCGGATTACTTGAGTTCCAGTTTGAGACCAGCCTGGGCAACATAGTGAGGCCCCATTTCCACAGAAAAATATAAAATTAGCCAGGCATGGTGGCGTGTGCTTGTAGTTCCAGTTACTCAGGGGGTTGAGGCGGGAAGAGCATTTGATCCTGGCAAGTCAAGGCTGCAGTGAGCCGAGATTGCACCACAGCACTCCAGCATGGGCAACAGAGCAAGACCCTGTCGCAAACAAAACAAAACAAAAAAAGTTCAGAAAATAAAATATGAGTTCAAGGTATACCATGAACTAAATATAATGTTGTAAGCCTTGTTAGTAACAACAGAATATAATTTTGATTTCTCAGACTTGTGTCCCTACACTAGATAAAGAAGACAAAGCAATGGAAATGAGACCTGTCCTCCTCTGACTTTATCTCAGCAGGATTTAAATCAATAAGGCAACAACTGCCCCTGCTGTTGATGTCACCTAGGAAGGAAAACCAGTGAGGGGCTGACATGGCTTATAGCTAAGAGCAGATAAGGTAGCACTAAAGTAAATAGGTTCCCAGTCAGTAGTGGTGCTTCTTGTTTGTTCAGATTATGCTTTTAGATTCAAATTCCGTCTTCCCCAAGAAGTAAAGTGAGATACCTGAAAATATAAATTTACTCTATTACCTGCAAATTACTGACAATACTTTTGATAAGTCACTATTATATCATTTTTATACTAAAAATATTGTTGATTAAATATGCTGAATACAGGGTTAATTAAGGAACCAAAAGGAGAAGGCTAACTATGCTTCATTTCAAGGGCTTTGTGTTTTAATTTACAAGAGACCTCAAGATAGTTTGTGTGATGGTCAAAAAAGTATTGGAGGCTTTTCTCATCTTTAAATAAGCTGAAGCTATCCAGAAACTCAGAATAATAGGAATTTTTTAAAGATAATTTTTTTAAATTCTCTGTGAAATTTCAAAATTGTCTTTACCATAATATCATTTATGATGTAAAAAGCTGAGATGATTTTTCTGCAATATTTGACCATTAAAGGTTGTGTATACACTTTTACACTTCTGGTAGAAATATAAATTAGAACAACCCACTCTGGAAAACCATATGAAGATTTCAAGTAGAACTACCATTCCCTCTAGTAATCCAACTACTGGGTATCTACCCAAAGGGAAAGAAGGCATTATATGAAGAAGATACGTGCACACACATGTTTATAGCAGCACAACTCACAATTGAAAAGACATAAAAGCAATCTAAGTGCCCATCAACCAATGACTGGATAAAAAAAGCATGGTATAGATACATTATGGAATACTACTCAGCCATAAAATAGAATGAAATAATGTCTTTTGTAGGAACTTGGATGGAGCTAGAGGCCATTATTCTAAGTGAAGTAACTCAGATATGGAAAACCAAATATTACCTGTTCTTCCCTATATATGGGAGTTAAGCTATAAGGTTGTAAATACATAATAATATAATAGACTATGGGACTCAGGGGAGAAAGCCGAAAGGAGGGTGAGGGATAAATGGCTACATATTGGGTACAGTGTAAACTACTTGGGTGACAGGTGCACTAAAATCTCTCAGAAATCACTACTAAAGAACCTATCCATATAAATAAAAACTACCCTGACCCCCAAACTATTGAGATAATTTTTTTAAAGGTGGCACCTAACTCCCTACATCTCAATAAAGGCCAGCCTTAGTGACTTGCTTCTAATAAACAGAAGATAGCAGAAGGAAGGCTATGTGTCTTCAGGGGCAATAAAACTTCCCTCTATCTCTTTGGGACTTCACCTAGGAACTCAGATAACACAGTATGTGAAATTATGGAAAAGTCACAGGTAGGTACTGTAGCCCCAGCCCTGATGAGGTTCCAGCTGACCCAAGCATTCACCATCAATGAGCAAGCTGTCAGAAAATTCTAGCATGTAGCCTTTGGGCTATAGCACTCGAATTGGAGGGAAGCAAGGAAGAGTTGTCCCTGTTGAGCTCTGCCCAAATCACAAATTCCTGAGCAAAATAAATGTTCTTGTTTTGAGCCACTAAGTTTGTAGTGAGAAAGATGTTTTGCAGCAAAAGATAACTTGAATAGAAACCAAGAATCTTAAAAACATTAGTTAATAAAGGAAAATATAATAATGCAATACATGTAAAACTCACAGGGAAGAAAGTGGTTAGTCAAGAATTTCTAATTCGTTTTACAGTGGTCCTCAATTAATGTTATACTTAAAATACTTTTATTTACAAATAATGAGTAAGTGATGTATTTTTTATTGAAAATTGAGGAAGGGGAACAGGTGTGCTTAAAGAAACCCTGATGGCATTCCTATAGAAAATGCAGTCTCAAAGCAGCTCAGTTGCCCGGCTTTATTTTAGCATTAAAAAATTTGTATATCTTATTATATTCTATTATACTAGAATTATTATGTTATAAGTTGACCCTTGAACAGCACAGCTTTGAACTGCACAGACCCACTTATACACAGATTTTCTTATACCTCTGCCACCTCTGAGACAGCAAGACTAACTCCTCCTCTTTCTCTTTTTCCTCTATCTATTCAATGTGAAGACAAGGAGGAAGACCTTTATGATGATCCATTTCTGTTTAATGAGTAGAAAATATACTTTTTCTTCCTTACAATTTCTTTGGTTTACTTTATTGTAAGAAAGCAGTATATAATACATATATAGCCTGGCACTGTGGCTCACACCTGTAATCCCAGCACTTTGGGAAATTGAGGTGGGTGGATCATCCGAGGTCTGGAGTTCAAGACCAGCCTAGCCAACATGGTTAAATCCTATCTCTAATAAAAATATAAAATTAGCCAGGTTTGGTGGCAAGTGCCTGTAATCTCAGCTACTTGGGAGGCTGAGGCAGGAGAGTTGCTTGAACTCAGGAGGCAGAGGTTGCACTGAGCCGAGATCGTGCCATTTCACTCCAGCCTGAGCAACAAGAGTGAAACTGTCTCAAAAAAATGCATATATAAAATATGTTAGTCAACTGTTTATGCTATTAGTAAAGCTTCCAGTCTACAGTAGGCTATTAGTAGTTGTTTCTGGGAAGTCAAAAGTTATATGAGGATTTTTTACTGTACCATAATCCCCACATTGTTCAAGGGTTAATTGTAAATACAGAGTGTGTACATACATTTATAATGTTTATAGTGTGTGTGTGTGTATAGCATATATAATAATAGCATATATAGTGAATATTACATATATAATAATATTAGACATGTATATAAATACAAACCTGTAGATGCTGATTTGATTTGAGCTCTTCTTATTCAGTTAGTAACATCACCCAGCATGCAAAAAACATACAGAGAACAAAATCAAAGTTTTACAAAAAAGTTAAATTTACAGAGAAAATACAGTATATGAGCAGAAGAAAAAAATTGAGAGTATAATAAACATGAATAAAAGATGATAAATTGAATTTACTTTTGCATTATTATATGGAAATATGTCAAATTTCTCTATATTATTACAGGGAATACTCAGTTTATTATGTTTCAGTTTATATCTTTCAGTTAATATTTTGTATTTCATTCACTTAACAAATATATTCACTAAAGGCCTATTACACTTTGCCACATTTGTCCATTCATTCCTGGTATACACAATGAACACACAGGGACAGAGATCCTTATCTTTTTATAGATGGTCAACTCATTCCTAGGATATAGTTTGGGACGAAGAGACTATAGCACAACCAGTAATATCAGGATATAGGGAAGCAGCTGCCAGTTTACAAGTTTATTAAGACGTCTATCAATGAGCAGATTGTCTGAAAATCTGTATGCTTTTCTTCACAGTAACAATCAATATATTCACTTTATCTTGTTACTGAAAATTCCCTCCATCAAAATTGTTGTTTAGGCAGAAATCTATGAATGAACACTGACAACCGAATCTTAGTTGATGTATTAGATTTTGTTTAATGAATTTCCTCTGAAGAAGACCCTTCTATTGATATGTATAGATTATGAGTAAATCTTCCTAAACATTCTAGTGTGCTAATAGAAGACTGTTGCTTCTAAATGCTTTAACTCAAAAGAGCCATTGTTGAGATCACTGACTTCTCTAAATATATAGCTTTTCAGGCTCAAGTCTCCTTTCCTTCAATAAGCCTTTCAAGCTTGAGTGATCATACATAGTTTCAATATTTAAACAAATATACCAAAATCCATTCTCTGTTGGGACTTTTAATTATTATTTTATATTTCTATGCATTATTTAATTGCTGAATTTTATTTAACATATAAGTTATTTTTCCCCAACTGGATGTTAAGTCTCTTGATGATACTGACATATATATAAATGTATATATATATATATATATACATTTGCTGAATTTTGAAATAAATACTTCTACATATTGTCAATTATGTATTTGGGGAAAAAATTTCTTTTGCTTTTAAATAAAGTGTTTTTTTGTTTTGTATTGTTTTGTTTATTTAGACGAAGTCTCCCTCTGTCACCCAGTGCAGTGGTGCAATCTCGGCTTACTGCAACCTCCGCCTCCTGGGTTCAAGCTATTCTCCTGCCTCAGCCTCCAGAGTGGCTGAGATTACAGAGACCCATCACCACACCTGGCTAATATTTTTTTTGGTTTTTGTATTTTTAGTATAGATAAGGTTTCACCATGTTGGCCAGGCTTGTCTTGAACTCCTAACCTCAAGTGATCCGCTTGCCTTGGCCTCCCAAAGTGCTGGGATTACAGGTATGAGCCATCGCACCCAGACTTAAATAAAGTTTCTACTAGTGGGATGTAACTCAAAATTTTTATAAAGATTCTTTCAACTGCATGCATCTCTAGGTAAATCTGGAAAGTAATCATAATATAGTAATCCCTGCTATTTGTGCAAATATAGCTGAGTAAGCACCTACTGCATTGGCAGAAGGGTGTAACTGGACCTCTGAGAGTCCTAGAAAAATGTCCCTCCCATAACTCCTTGGTATATAAAAGTGATCCCTAAGAAAAACGTGGGGAAATTTTACAGGGCCAGGAATTCTTCTCAGAGTACAGGACTGTTCCCGATGACCTTTAAAGTCAAGCACTCTCATAATCTATGGAATTAAAGTTTTAAAATCTCCCTAAATAATGTGGTCCAGACTGAGATCTAACAGTCTACAAGATCTGCAAGTTGCTGAAAGAAACATCTGTCATAGTGAGGTTATGGGTGGCTTTGGGGAAGCTGGGTTGCAATGTAGGCTGCAGATGGAGGTAGAAGCAGTTCTAAACTTTAATGGCATCATTTTTTAGTGAAATAGCTAAGCATACGAATATAAACTTAAAAACAGAATCCCTAAAGCCTTAGAAAGTCAGTGGAGAACTGTCATCTCTTGCTGTGTAGGAATCTAAACTAGCAAGTGATACACAGTAGGTAGAACACATTGGACCATCCAGGGCTTATTTTCAATAGCAATACAACACAACAGTGACAGAAGTAAGAAAGATGTGAAGTTGAAGTGTGCTAGCAGACTAATAAGCCTTTCTAACCTGATTTGAAAAATTAACACCATCAGATATATAAACCATATATATTAAATAAAGAAAAGTAAAAGGGCAGCAGCTTACCGCCCTTTTATATATACTATATACTGTATACTATATACTGTATAGTATACACACCATATATTTTTATATACTATGTACTGCCCTTTTATATATAATACTGAAGCAATATTGTATTAGAAGTTAACTCATTTATTTAGCTAATATTTGCTTACCACAAAACTTGAGGAATGTTTTAAGAACCCCCTTTAAAAGTTCTTATAGACAGTCTAAAATGTAAAAATATTTGACCCATACTGTTTCCTGCTTTATGGCCTCAGAAAAAACTCAGAGACAGAGAAGTTCTCTTTTTAACCTTCTGTACATTACTCTGCACTATACCAGCCAGGAAAGCAAGACCAATAAGCCAGAGGCACAGGTATTAACAGGTTGATAATAAATGTGGTGGTAAATAAGTAATTGCAATGCAATATGCTGACTAAAGATCATAATCCAATATAATAAATGCAGAGTGCTATACAAGCATCTAGACAGGGAAGTCATCTTTCTGTTTGGGGAAAGTCAGGAACACGTCACAGAGTACTCTTTTCTTTTCTTTTCCTTTTTTCTTTCTTTCTTTCCTTTCTTTCTATCTTTTCTTTTCTTTCTTCCTTTCTTCCTTTCTTCCTTTTTCTTTCCTTCCTTCCTTCCTTCCTTTTTCTTTCCTTTCTTCCTTCCTTCCTTCCTTCCTTTCTCTCTCTCTCTCTTTCTTTCTTTCTTTCTTTTTTCTTTCTTTTGTCCTTTATTTTTGGTGGAGGAGATCACTCTAACTCATTTTATTTAGTTATTTATTTTTTAAAATTTATTTGCTATACTTTAAGTTCTGGGGTACATGTGCAGATTGTGCAGGTTTGTTACATAGGTATACATGTACCATGATGGTGGTTTGTTGCATCCATCGCCTCATCATCTACATTAGGTATTTCTCCTAATGCTATCCCAAACCAATCCCCCGACCCCCTGCTATTTCTCCCCTAACCCCCACCCCCCAGGCCCCAGTGTATGATGTTCCCCTTTCTGTGTCTGTGTGTTCTCATTGTTCAACACCTACTTTTCAGTGAGAACATGTGGTATTTGGTTTTCTGTTCTTGTGTCAGCTTGCTGAGAATGATGGTTTCCAGCTTCATCCATATTCCTGCAAAGGACATGAACTCATTCTTTTTTATGGCCGTATAGTATTCCATGGTGTATATGTGCCACATTTTCTTTATCCAGTCTATCATTGATGGGCATTTGGGAGGGTTCTAAGTCTTTGCTATTGTGAACAGTGCCACAATAAACATATGTGTGCATGTGTCTTTATAATAGAATGATTTATAATCATTTGGGTATATACCCAGTAATAGGATTGCTGGGTCAAATGGTACTTCTAGTTCTATATCCTTAAGGAATTCCACACTGTCTTCCACAATGCCACAACTAATTTACACTCCCACCAACAATGTAAAAGCATTACTATTTCTCCACATCCTCTCCAGCATCTTTTGTCTCTTGATATTGAATTTTGACCAATGAGTAGGTGCTCATCAGGTAGAATTCCAGTTAGAGAGAACAACGGTGAAAGGCACCAAGCCACAAACAAGCAGGTAGCATTTCTACAGGGAAAGCCAAAGATCAGGGAGCACATCTGAGAGTGGCAGGAGATGAATGTGGAATTAAGCAAGTGCCAAATTAAGAAGGGCTTTGTGCACAAAGATCAGAGTTGAATATTGATGGAGTCTCTGAGATGCTCTAAATAACATTATACAAATTTACTTTGGGGAATTCGTGTGGGAAATGTGACAAATAGATTGGAGAAATCAAGAACAGGACCTCATTTTTGGTTTCAGAAATTTTATTTACATTAATGGTGAATGTGATTGTGCAAGTATATGAGAGAGGATGGGAGAGGTGGGAGGGAGAAATAGAAAAGAGAAAGGAGATACCACTTTTAAACTAGAATCATAATTTCTCCAAATTTTCACAAGTAGTACCTTTTTTAGTTATTTTAAATAATATGTTATTTTTACTGTTTATTTAAAAAGTTCCTTCAAAGGGATTTTTTTGATCTACCTTGTGGAAAATACATATACAACATTTTTTGCCAGTTTTCCAGGAAATGCCACAACCATTCTTAAACTCAGTTTACACTTACTGAGCTTGGCTATGTGTTTTTAATGTGAGTCTAACAAAGACAAGCTTTGTGATTTGGATTCTTCTTTCTGCAGTTTCAGTGTTTATGCATATTGGTTTGGCAAGAAACCAGATAAGCAGCTCATGTAGAATAACTTGGCAAAGGAGACCTCTGCTTCTAGTGAGAACTCCTTCAAGTTTGATTTTATTATTAAAATTATCTTGTGCAGTCTAGATTCATTAGGATCCATAACAGAGAAATAAGCAGAATATCAGAAAGGTAGCATTTGGGGAAACTAGTATACTACAGGGGTTAAAGAAAAAACTCAGGATTCTACATTTCCTGAGTTTAAATCTTCTGTGACCTTGAGCTAATTAATTACCTGTTTTTTCCCTCCTTTTCTCATGTTTAAATTCCACAGTACCATCTCTATTTTATAGGGCTATTATGAGGATCATAATAATGTATGAAATATGATAAGCTCCATGCTTGGTAAATATATATAGTGGATAAATTGTAACACTTTCATTACTTAAATATAAGAATACTACTACAATGATGAATTTTCTTCCTTTGCTATCATAGGTTAATGAATATCTAATTGGTCTGGTGTTAAAACCAATATATGGAATACAATAGCTGCTCTCTCAGCCTCTTTTTAAAAATCTTCCCATTTTCCCCTTATTCATGTATATAAAAAAGATCCTGGCAGCAACATAGATAGAACAGCGTAATGGATCAGTTTCCAAGTCATCTTAATGTTTTTATATCAATAAATGAATAATGGGAAATATAAAGGTGCTGAATATATAACACATATACTTTAACTATTTTTGATGCATGGTAATGACTACAGAATTATAATGGTTCACCTAAAATTATGCTTTCTCATATAACAATTGTGCCAGGTATTTTAGAGGAAGGTATAAATCTCCAGTAATGTCCCTATGCAATGGGAAGTAATTAGAGTATTTCACACCTAAAGATTAATATTTTGGATTTATATTGTACCTTTCATCTAAAGGCCTCAAAAGCCTCTATAAACATTAACTCATTAACTTCAATTGCCACATCTCCCATAAAATAAAGAGGTGTCCAACAGCATTTACAAATGAGAAAAATTAAATTGAGAATAACTATATATTACATTTATGTTTTAGGAATCAATATTATATTTTAAGATTTTCAATAATGTTTATAAACACTTAAGATTTTCTAAATGTGCACAAAATATGCTTTTCTTTACACTGTTTTTCAAGTCATTTCCTTAAAAAAAAGGCTTTTCAATTGTTTTCATGGCATTTAGAAACATAGAAGTAAGTTTTATGAATATTTTAGATACAATATTTTAGATGTTTAGATAGCTATGTTTCAGAACTATCCTTCCCTGTACCATGAGTTTAATACATATAAAACTAAGAGATACTATATATGTGCAAATATGTGTGTATGGTTTTTTATATGTTCCTATACTGTAAGAGTCTTAACACCAGAAACAATGTTATATAATTTTGTGCTTACTAAAAGTATCATCATTTCTCAATTCATAGTGTAAAGTAAGATGCTGTGTGTCAGTATACAATCTTTATGTTTACAGATCTTTAGACTTTTAAAATTACTCAAAATTATAGAAATGGAATGTATCTGTTTAACATTCCTCCATTGAAAAACTTATCTTTTCACAATGTGTATTCCATAAAGTTTGAAATTTAAGTTACTTTATGGCATAGGTACAATTAATTTTTATAATCTTGTCTCCAAATACACCTCACTTAACTCTATTTTATTTATAACAAACCACTAAATTTCCCCAAAGAGCGTGCTCAGCACTTTCCTTATTGTGTTTTTGTTTTTCTCCTCAGAAAATACTTTCCCTCTGAAGTATATATCAAAATCTTACCATGTCCCAAGGCTTACCACTTTAGAAAGATCTCTTCCATGCAGCGTCACTAGACCTTCTTTATACCAGATACTGTTGATGCTTCTCCTAGATCCCACTTACAGGCCAAGTAATGTAAGTTGACACCTGTGCACTTATACACAGACACATAGTCACACACACAGCACACAGTTCATGGCCAAAGAATAGTGGATGTAACAACCTAGGTCCTTAGTTTCTAAAAGTAATAACCACTCTGGTGCTATTTTCACTCCAGAGACCTTGTTGGGATCTGGCTCAGTAAAGACTTCTTCTGAACCATTTATTTGTCTAGTGATAAGGTTAGGCTTTGTGTTCCCACCCAAATCTCCTCTTGCAATGTAATCCCCAGGTGTTGAGGGAGAGAACTAGGGGGAGGTGATTGGATCATGGGAGTGCTTCCTCCCATGCTGTTCTTGTGATAGTGAGTGAGTTCTCACAAGATCTGATGGTTTTATAAGTGTTTGGTAGCTCCTCTCTTGCTCATTTCTCTCTCTAGTTGCCCTGTGAAGAAGTGCCTTCAGCCATGATTGTAAGTTTTCTGAGGTCCTCCCAATTGAACCGTGACTCAACTAAACCTCTTTTCTTTATAAATTACCCAATATCGGGTATTTATTTATAGCAGTGTCAGAACAGACTAATACACTTAGCTTCTACCTCTACCCTATTCTGCTTTCCTCACTCCCTTCAGTTTTCTTCTGGGCACATTCTTCAATAAATTGCTTCTGTAAGAATCCCCAACTCAAACTTTGCTTCCAGAGAACTTAAGCTACAATGCCTTCAATTCAATGAATTCCTGAACTTATCACAATATTATTTATAATAAGTAGACAAAAATAACTTAAAAGTCCAATAACAGGGCACTTAGTTACATAAACTGTTTTCTATCATTACAGTGGAACAATAATCCATAATTAAAAACATTATTTCAGAAAAGATCAGATAGCGTTTATGATATAATAAAAGCACAAAAGATCATGCACAGTCTTAGGAGCAAAATCCATACTAAATAATGGAGATACGGTTTTGACAAGTAAGATACAGTCCCTGACTTTGTGAAGGATATAGTAGCATGAGACATATATAAAGTTTCAAAGAACCACCACATTTTAATTTCCTACTGAGGTAAATGCTGTGAAGTATAAGCAAAATTCATGGGAAAAAAAGAGAGAGAGAGAGAGCCTTGACTTAGTCTGAAAAACCAAAACGACCTCAGTGAGGAAATAGCATTTCATTAGAATTGTGAGGCATGATGAGCGTGAAGTTTCAAGAGTCACCTAGATATGAGAAGCAAAACTTTCTATGGCCCTGAAGAAGAAGAAGCATGTATCCTTTGAGAAACTAAAAAAGCAAATGATAAGAGGAGCAATGGTTGGTGAAGAGGTAGAGATCTAAAAATGTAGAGCCTTATAAGTCATGTAAAAGGTTTGATGTTTTATCTTAAGACCCATGGAGGTCAAATAGTAACATACAAATTTTAAGCACAGTAGGAGCATGATACTATTTTTATTTTTAAAATATTACTCAAATTACTCTGAGGAGAATAGATTAGTGGGAGTGGTGGACATAGATGTGCAAGTTATCAGGTTATTACAGCAGCCAAAGTAAGAGATGATAAGAACTCGGGCTAGGGAATAGTACAGAGATGCAGCAGAATGGACAGATTTCAGATATTTAGGAAGCAGAAACAATGGGACTCATGTTTAATTGGTTAGGAGGTTGGAGAATAAAGGAGAGTCAACCATTTCTATAGGAATCTGGCTTTCCCAGCTGCCAGATGTTGGTGCCTTGCACTAAAACAGACATTGTAATAAAGGTGTTAGTGAAAAAAGGGTTAGAAAAGAATTTCAGTTCTAAATATATGCAGAGTGTGGTGACTTTATGATGTCTAAGAATTACTAAGCATACATGAAGCCAGAACCCTAAATCAGTTACACATCAATGTATACATGCAAGCACATATGTATGTACTTGTATAACATGAGCATTACCACAGATATAATATTTGTGTGTATGTAATGAAAATGGAGGACATACATTATAATGTTAGCCATTCTTATCCCTGAATAATAAAAGTATGCAGCAATTTAATTTTTTTGCATTTGTGAAATTTTCAGTGTATACACATAAATTTTGTCCTCATAAAATAAAGTAAAAAAGAGTGATCTTCCTTCCATGGACCACCACACAGCTCTTTAAAAGCTACTAAATTATTGCCTTCTTCATGCATCAAAGAAACCAATACTTGGAACCAATCACTCAAAGTACACTTCTAAGATGATTTTTATATACAAATTTGGCATTTGGCTTTTTATTACCATTCAAGTCTAGACATTTAACCATCTCTCTGAGTATCTCATTATTTTTTACTTGGCAGAAAATATTCCCCAGTAAGTGTATACCCTTTAAAATACAAATAACGTGTTATTGTACACTTCAGACTTTCTTTAATTGCATAAGTAAGAAAAGTACTTAAAATCAATTGGGAAATGCATTGACTTACTCATAACACATGATTCCTGTGATTTCTTTGCTTAATCCTGAAAATCATAGTTGAGATTCAATAGCCTCCTAATATAACATTTCCCCAAAGTCACACTGAAAGAAAAATAAATCATAATAATCATTCATGATTACTGAGCATTCGTTACGTGCTAGGCAAATCTCTTGGTGCTTTGCAGAGATTCTCTTATTTGACAATAAATCTGCAAGAAAAGAATACTTACCAAGATCTTTTATTGAATGAGAAAACAAGTTCTGATATGTTGAGTAAATCACTGTACATTGTATAGCAAGTAGCTAAAAGGGCTGGGATTCCAACACACTCAGGCTGACAGCAACTTCATGCTACACTTTGTAATATACCACTCTCACTTTGCAAAGGGTGTGGCTTGATGCTAACTCTGAAATTAAAATTTTAGACATAATTTTTCCTAGACCATATTTCTTTCAAACAACAAGATGAAAGCCACAAGAAATGTGCCCCTTTCCAATATAGTAGTCAACTGCTCAAGAGGTCATAAAGCTGCAATTTACTGACTAACTATTGTATCTGTTGAAATTCTTAATGTACAATAAATAAGAAAAATAAATCAACTTTGAACAGAAAATATTGGCTCATATAATAAAAAGTCTAGAGGGAGGGCAGGCTCCAGGTACAATCTGATCCAGAGGTTCACAATACTATAAAAATTTGGCTGTTTCTCTGTGATTTTCTTGGCTCAGCTCTGTTCTGCATGCTAGCTTTGTTGCCAGGCTGAAAGCCAAGATACAGCAAGTGTAGGTTTTTAATCCACATACAGTACTGTTATGATTTGTATTCCAAAATTTATGTGTTGGAACCTTAAACCTCAATGTAGCAGTGTTGAGTGGTGGGATCTTTAAGAGGTGATTAGGTCATGAGAGCTCTACCATGAGGGTATTAATGTCATTATAAAGAGAGTGGGTTTATTATTGCCAGAGTGGGCTTGATAAAAAAAAAAAAAAAAAAAAAACGAGTAGAGACTCCTCTTGCTCTCTTCCTCTCATGTTCTCTTGACCGTCTGCCGTCTGCCATAGGATGATGCAGTACAAAAGTCCTCACCAAATATCACCACCATGTTCTTGAACACCCCAGTTTGAAGAACTATAATAAATAAATCTCTGTTCTTGCAATAACAAATACCTGAAAATGACAAAAGTGTCTTTGAAACTAGACAAATGGATAGAGGCAGGAAGAATTCGGAGGAGCAGGCAAAAACAGATTGCTGTAAATGGAGCATTAAGGGCAATTCCAGCAAGGGCTGAGAAGAAAACAAGAGCTGTAGGGAGAGCCTAAATATTCTTAGGGAGTACTTAGGTGGTCATGATCAGAATGTTGGAAGGCATATGGTTAGCAAAGGCAGTTCCAGTGAGGTCTCAGACAGAAATGAGGAATAAGGTATTGCAAACTGGAGTAAAAGTCATCCTTGTCATAAAGTGGCAACGAATGTGGAGGAATCATGTCCATGCCCTAGGACTTTATGCAAGGCAGAATTTAAAAGCAGTGATTCTGGATACCTGGTGGGATCTGGGCTTGGTTATAGCTTGCCTATAATCCCAGCTACTCAGGAGGCTGAGATGGAAAAATTGCAAGGGCCCAGAAGATTGAAACCAACCTGGGCAACATAGTGAAACCTCATCTCTAAAAAATGAAAAAAAAAATTAGCTGAGTGTGGTGGCATGTGCCTGTAGTGTCAGATACTCAGGAGGCTGAGGCAGAAGGGTCACTTGATCCCAGGAGTCTGATGCTAATCTATGATCATGCCATGGCACTTCAGTCTGAGTGACAAACCAAGACCCCATATCTCAATAAATAAATGAATTGTTTTTAAAAAGGATTATCTGGTGGAATAAATTTCTAAACAAAATACAGAAGAAGCTATTTGTCTAGTTTTAACCAGGTACATTAAGATGCACATGTAGAAAAATTATTTAAAGATATAATTTATAATTTTAAAAGGGAAGCAGAAGTGACAAATTTAGAAAATTCATAGTTTGGTCATGTAAAGATGAAAAAGGCTTATTTAGGAGAACAAACCAAGGGTGTCCAAGCAACCAATTGCTGAAGAGATTAGTACAAATAGAAGGGAGTCAGGTACTATTTGACATAATAGGAGAAAGACCCCAAAGGCATTTCTGAGATCTTGGAGGCAAACTAAGACCTTAAGGACAAAATTCCAGAAAGGCATCTGTGGGACCTCAGCAATCACTGCCCTTGGCCATCTTGGTACTCTGCCCACTACATTCCAGTGCAGTGTTCCTTGATCACCAGAACATTGGTTCAACTGAGCCCCATTCGTGGCTCCTGTGGGCTCAGCTGCAGCTTGTGTCACCATGTACACACAGGCAACACATGGTGCTGACTCTGCAGATGAGGAGAATGCAAGATCGATGGGGCCATGCTGGCCTTCATCCAGATTTCAAAGGGTATCTCAGAGAGCCTGGGAGACCAGGTAGAGACTTGTCACAGGGATAGAGCCACAACAGAGAGTCTCCACCAGGGTAATCCTTAGTGGAGCCATGGGAGCAGGGCTGCCTTCAAGACCCCAGAACTGTACAGCTCCCAGAATACAGTTCCAGCCAAGTAGAGTCATAGGAACAAAACTCCTCTCTGTGAGAGCTGCTGAGTGGACTGAGCCCAGGTCAGCTATAGAAACAGGACTGCCTAAGGCCTTAAGGGCCCAACCCCACCCCAGTTTTCCCAGGATGAGGGACATGGAGACCAAGGAGATGATTCTACAGCTTTAAGACTTAATTTTGTTTTTGTTATTGGATTTTGGACTCACATGGGAATTGTTACTCCTTTCTTCTTGCCTGTCTCTCCCTTTTGGAATGGGAATGTCTACCCCATGCCTATTCCACCACTGTATTTTAGAAGTGCATAAATTGTTAATTTCACCAATGGAAAATAATTTTCCTCAGAATACATCATGCCTTGACTCTCACCCATATTTGCCTTAGATGAAACTTTAAATTTTGCACTTTTAAGGTGATATTAGAGTGGGTAAAGATTTGGGGGACTATTGGATAAAATGAATATATTTTTCAGTTTGAGAAGGATGTGAACTTGAGGAGTCAGGGGAGGGATACCATGATTTGAATGTGTTCCCCAGAAAGCATGTGTTGGAAACTTATTCCCCAATGCAATAGTGGTGGGAGCTGGGGTCTAACAGGAAGTGTTTAGGTCATGAGGGTGATCTAATGCCAATTATAAAAGGGTTTGAGGCTGTGAGTTCAATCTCTTGTTCTCTCATGAATGCCTTATTTCCCTTCTGCCTTCTGCCATTAGCTGATGCTGCAAGAAGGCCCTCACAAGATGCTGTCTCTCAATCGTGGACCTCTCAGCCACCAACACCATGAGCCAAATAATTTTTTTTCTTTATAAACGTCACAGTCTATAATATTCTCCTATAGAAGCAGAAAGGGACTGAGAAAAGTACTATCACAGAAAATGGGAAAACATTTGTTCAAGATTCTAAACTTCAAGTATAAGTCTTGAGACTCTCTGAAACTCTTCCAGTTTAGGACATGGGTGAATCCCTTACCAATTACCATAAGAGAATCACATGCAGTGATTTAATGAAGTCTGGTTCATATGCTTTACTACTAGTACAGCAATATCTATAGATATCCACAGTGAAATTAGGACATACTGAAAAGAGGTAGGAAAAAACAATGCTAGGAAACCATGCAGCAAGTGTTCCTGCCCTCTGTTGTGTGTTCAATTTATAAATACCTCATCTTATTCAAAGTAAGCCTAAGACTCCAATGAAATAGGAATTAACTCTACTGTACAAATTAAAATGCAGAAGATTACAGTGTTATGTAAACCAAAATTAAAAAGAAAATTGTCTGGCTCAATAGGGTCTGCTCTCCAAACACTAGCAATTTGACTATTTTTTATATAAATTGTATCAACTATTGGGTCACTCCAGTTTTCTGAATTTAGAAGAAATAATAAATGAAAAACTAGTAGATACTGTGTGTCTGTATGCATTCTCTTTCTTCCTTCCTCCTTTCCTATCTTTCTTTTATTTCACAAGTATTTGCTGACCCTCAATAAAAGAAAAGCAAAGCTCCATTCCTCATGGGAGCAGCAAAATATATAAGGCAAATTCTCCATACAGGGTAACACAAATACTAGGAGAGAGATCAATGCTTAGCTAACTACAAAGCAAGAAAGATTGGCCTAAGCACTGAAACCTAAATTTCACCTATAATGTCTAAATTTCAGACTGCTTATCCACTGGCACTTGTGGTTAACACATAGTTTCTCTTGCCTTTCTACTTAAAAATAATATATAGTTTGTGATAACTTTAATAAAAATTAAAATATTTTTTAACCATTTAAAACTTTATTTAAAAAGTAAATCAAGGTCAGTCTGACACATTATTTGGGAATAATGGTTCCCAAATAATAAAAAACTGCATGAACTGTGTTTTGCAACAGTTCTTTATGTGTCTCAATTTCCTATGAACTACAAGTAAGACAAACTCTACAATTTTATTTAATGTAGCACCTCCACAGTGAATATTACATGGCCTTTAATAGAGTAGTAATTGCTCAGTAAAGATTTTTTAAATGAATTTTGATAAGTGAAGGAAAATCCAATGCACATAGATACATATGGTTTTTCACAAAAGAAATAATATAAAGTCAATTTTAAACTTAAGTTTATATTATATATGGCTACTTTGTTTATAGAAATTACAAGAAGATTCTTTTTGGAATGACTCAGAAAAAACAATAATGAATAAGATATTTCTAATTATTGTCTCTATGAATAAAAATTTATCTAAGCATTCTTCTTTCTTGAGGGGAGAAATTCTTGAAATCTTAACAACTCTATTTGTGAATATTAACCAAATATTATCATGGATCCAGTTAACATGTAGAGGTAATCTGTGATCTGTGCCTTGTGAACATTCAATTTAAAGTGAGACACACAGAGGTCACTACTACTGAAACCAACCATACAAACCATTGCAAGTTTCTGGTTACTGCTGTCAAAGAGCTTTCCAAGTGGTGAAACTATCTCTAAAGAGGAACTTGTGCCTAATTTCCCCAACTGCTGGCCCAAATTTATCTCTTGTACCCAAATCAATCCCACGCACAATCCAGTCTTTGTTCTGGATCACATAACAATGTTCTTTCCTGCAAAATTGGGTTTCCTTTTATCTGAGCAATCCTAAAATTACAAGGACCCTGGTGGAAGACGAAGTTGATATGAGGTAGTGGATAAAGTATATCTAATAGCAGATCCTCTATCATGTTGCCAGAATATTCAGGGAGAGGTTTTCAACTGAAAAATGGAGCTTGAGAATATATTCCCATTAAAAAATTTAAACATTTTAACATGGTGAGACTCTATGATATTATAGAAATATCATACTGCAATGTCACCCCTAATGAATTTAATAATGTTTTGTTTTTTACCTTGAACTAATCCACCATACTCACCTTTGCCTGCCTCACTGTTGGCTACCTTGACATTCTTGCTGGTTCTTCAAAATGCCTGGTATGTTTTTCTCTCTTTCTCTCAATTCCCCACACTCCTATTCCTTTTTCTCCTTTCTCTTCCCTTTCTCTCTCCTCTCCTCTCCCTTACTCTTTCTTCCCACTAAAATAATCTATTCCTAAATAATCACTTAGTTTTAGTCTCTGCTCCATGTCATTTCCTCAGTCACAATGTCACTGGCCCCCTAATCTAAATTCCTATCCTCCATCACTCTCTACACCTTTTTGCTCCTGCTTTTTCTTTATAGACCTCCATATGTCATCATTTCTTTATTGCCTGTCTTCCATTTTAGAGGCAAGCTGCAGGAAGAAAAGACTTTTGATTGTTTTGCCTATTTTATTTATCATTGTTTATCCAGGGCATTTGTATACATTCTATAAAACATGCTAAATATCAAAATAATTAATATATATCATTGTGCTTTGAAATTTTTCATCTAGGCCTCCTAACAGCACTATAAAGTATATAAATGAGATTTAAATACAATGAAACAATAATTACATAAATTTTTCTACCAATTTTAATCTTACAGATGACCCAGAAGGACAGACACTAAGTAAATGAGTATTAAAAGTGAGCAAGCAGGGAGAAACATTAATATGATTGAATTGTGTTTATGCAATTCAGCATGATTCTGGGAAAGCTACAAAAAGCGAAATAAAGCATATAGATGTCATCTTTGTTTTCCTTTCCTTTTCTTACAAACTCCAAAGTTTAAATAGAGAGGGCTTAAAAGAAGCCAGAAAGCACAGTTGTGTACTATTAGCTTCCTAGAGGATCAGAAACTCAGAAAAAAAAAGTTTAAGAATGTTGATACCATTCCACTTGTGATACTTAACCATTTGGGATTATTATTTTTGGAACATTAACAATTTAGAATTAATAATCTTGAATTGTGAAAGCTGAACATGGAAAAAGACTATTTTCAAGTAAAATTAGCAGTATATGTACACACATATAAACACATGGCACACAGAGCAAACTCTACCCAGGAGACTAGGGACATCCAGAGAGTAAATTATTTAAGAATAATATAAAATAATAATGTATTCCAGATTCAAGTCCAATCTTCTCTTTTCTGCTAAAAACAAAAATGAACAAATAATAATTTGCAAGGACATTAAGAGGAAACATAAAAACTAAAATTAATATTGAGAAAACACTTCCCAGTAGGTATTAGCTAATCCTTAACTGCAGCGGTTAGAAAAGCACATTCCCAAAAGATTCATTTTTTTACAGGTACTTCTGCTTTTAAAATTTATTCCAAATACCCAACAAAGGCTAAAACAAAATACTGTTGGTTTTAGTTTCTTAAGCTAACAAAGATTTTTTCTCAGGTTACATTTTACTATGCTCTTTGTGACCATTAGCATAAAATTGCCTTTCAAAACAAGAAAATATAAGATCCAACCAGGGAAAAATACAAGTTTAATGCTATAGTAAATTTAGAATTTAATCTATCATCTCTAGTGAAAGAGATACCAGTGTCCTTGGCATGATTACTTGAGAAGCTGGCAGAGGTTACTGCAAATATAGTAGGAATATAACCACATATAATGGAAACAAGTTGTCATCATTTTCCTAATGAATGCAAGTCGATTATGCTGTGATTACTTCTGAATGTTTACTTTCAACCACTCTGGCTGAACTTCGAAGTGTTCCATTCAGTAAATCTCTTGTATCCTTAGTGATAAAGTCACATATCTGGCTGACATTAGCTGAAATGACCTGTCACTTTCTTGCACCTTTCCCCTGCACTGTTGTTCCTGCAGAGAAGAACATTTAACATGGCACAAGATGTAGTCCTTATCCTGTTCCAGCAGAGACCCAGATCACATGCAGCTGTTAGGCATTCTAAAGGTCATTCTTCCTCCTGAATGTGTGTATTATTTGGTTTTGCCATTATTTGACATTTGACATTTCTCCCTGTCTCTATCTTATATAGCCCCTTTTCAAGTGAATGAGCATTTATCACTTTATACATTAACATATATTAGAAGTAAACTGAAATTATATTGGTAAAAATAATCTTTTATGTTTTCCCTTCTTTTGTTTCCTGATGATCTTAACACAGTGCATCATCTTACCAAATAAAAATGAGTTACTGTAAATAATGCACTATAGGCTTAGCTTCCTACTTTATACATTATTTTATTCATTGTAATTTTTTTTAGTTTCTATTCTCTTCGTGAGAGCAACAGAAAAAGAATACATGTTCAGAAATAGTGTTTGAAATGTCTTGTAGATTAGAGGAAAACAAAATTTCAGGAAGAAACGCATTGAAACACAAGGTCTAATAATTTTATTTTTTTAAATGTGAAACTAGAACAGTTGAAATGTCATTTCTGTAAAATAATTAAATTTAATCATTTTTTCATAATAAGAGAAGAATATTGGTCAAATGTTTTATGTAGGACTGGGCTAGTTTACCGTAAAGATATGGAAAATTTCCATAACACTAGGCCAAGAAATCATGGCTAAGCACTCTTATCTCTCAATTAGAAAGATAAAACATAGAATACATGTGACATATGTGTAGTTACTCCGTACCAAGTGGTCACAGAGGATCCAAGTGAAATTTTTTAACTTGGGACTAGAGATTGAGAGGGCACAAAAAATGCTGAATTACAGGCAAAAATGTTGTTAAAAACATATATTTGGCAGGGCGCAGTGGCTCATGCCTGTAACCCCAGCACTTTGGGAGGCCAAGGAGGGCGGATCACAAGGTCAAGAAATCGAGACCATCCTGGCCAACATGGTGAAACCCCGTCTCTACTAAAAAATAAAAAATTAGCTGAGCATGGTGGCGTGCGCCTGTAGTCCCAGCTACTCAGAAGGCTGAGGCAGGAGTATTGCTTGAACCCAGGAGGCAGAGATTGCAGTGAGCCGAGATTGCACCACTGCACTCCAGCCTGGCGCCTGGCGACAGAACAAGACTCTATCAAAAACAAACAAACAAACAAAAAAACATATATTTAATTATCTAGGAGTACTGTGAAATAAAATGTATGCTAGATTCAAGTACTTGAAACTGACTAACTGGAGGAAGGTAAACAGACACTTAAAAGGATAGACACTGAGCCTTTTAGTGATTTCAGAGTAATCACCGACATAGCGTGATGCAGCAAAAACTACATTAAAATCATAGCCATTTGTAAAGCATAAAAAAAAAACTAGAATTTTCTAATGACCATTCAGTGGAAGAAATACTTCACCTTTTTTTTTTTAAATTATTATTTACAGTTGGTAGCAAAGACTTTCCAAATGCTATGATGTGGCACTGTAGTAGAAATGTGTGGAGTACCCTGGATCACAGTGATCAGAAAAATCAGAGAGGGCTCTAGGAAAGAACGCGGCTTCTTATTGGCATCAGGACTACCATGCAGAGTATGCATGGAAAACATACAAACTCAGTGAAAACTATTCTCTAGACACAGTAAGGGAACAAATAAGCACAGATTTCAGACACTATTACAAACCCAGTGAAAACTATTCTCTAGACACAGTAAGGGAACAAATAAGCACAGATTTCAGACACTATTATTTATCTCTGTGTCTCAGTCAAGTTATGCAAATTATATAGCATTGTTCAACTTCCTTTATGTCATCGGCAAAATGGGTATAACACCAGCATTATTAACATTATTGCTACACTTTAATGAGATAATGCCTAGAAGGTGATTGCAACAATGATTGGCATGTTATGAGTACTAAATGTTAGAAATGTTACTCTGATTATTTGGTTTTTATACGTGAGCATAAATAACAAGTAATAAATCATCTTCATTACAGGTTATGGATGTAGTTCATTTTCACTCTATCCTTCCTACACATTCTATATCTTCTATAGAATCCCACTGGGTATTTTTACGAACAGATAAAGTAGGGTTAAGGGAACTGTATTTATTTATTAAATTTATGATAGTGGCACCAAAGGTGGGCAAACTAGTTCAATAATCCCTTTATACACCACAGAAGTACTTGAGCTGTATTTCAGTAATAATAGTTCTAAATCTACAATACAATAAAAGTCCTTTTTCATTAAAGTATCTTTAAATTAGAATTGTGGACTTTATATTCAGTGTACTTATGCACATTGTTCTGATTTGCCTTCAAATGCTTCAAAATAATTTACTGACCTTTAATTAGTTTTAAATCTAGGAACTAGTTCTATTGATTAAAATCACATGAATAGCTCAATTCTGAAAGACAGGTCTAGTTTAACTTTATAAGAGAACAGTTAGTAAATCAGTGCCAGTATGTAAATCTACCAAGAGAATTAAACGCTTATCTAAATCCCTGTAACTTCTCTCTCCTATTTTTTTCATCTAAGCATACTTTTCATATACAGATTTATCTTACCTAAACATGGGAGAAAACGAACTTTTCAGTACAGTGTATATTAAAAGATTTAGAAAAGGAGTAGACCTAAGAATGTGGATAAATTTTTAAATAAAGTTTCAAAAAATAATTAATTGTTGAGGTATGGACATTAAAAATCAGAAAACAATATAAGTTGAAGAGATTATGACTTTTAGGATATATAAGTATAAAGTTGGATGGTCATGAAAGAAGAGTTATGTCTTAAAATGACTCCAAGCAGTAGAAAGATTATAAGCTTATTTGTAACTGGAAAGACTCCTATTTTATGAAAGTTCTGAAGCAAAGAATTAAAAATGATAACAAAAATATGCACTAGGTGTTTTGTGTCATGTTAAACAAATAGCAAATCTCTTTGAGTTTGAAAATGAGAATATAAATAACTCATATATTCATAGGCAGTTTTCCTCTTCACTTGACATAATTACAAAAATCAATTAACTCTAGCCTCAAGATATTTGGCAAATGTACATGAAACAGACAGAAATAAAATGTACAATTATTTAAATAAAGCCTATTACTTTTTTTATATTTATGAAGTTTTGGGGGAAGGCACAGAAGAAAGGGGAAGGAAAATTAATACTGATTGAAAATTTATTGCGGGCCAGCCACTTTCATTCTTTTAAAATCTATTTTATCTCTCTCCCTCTTTCTCTTCCTTTTTCTTTCTTTCATTCTTTTTTTCTTTCTTTTGCTGTTTCTTTCTTTCTCCTTTTCTCTCTTTTTCTAAAAAAAAATAAATAAAATCTATTTTATTTTCTTAATGTATTTTTCATTTGACCCTTCAAGTTAGGTGGTTATATCTACATTTTACATATGGAAACACTAAGGCTAAGAATGTTAAAATAAATTGTCCATAAGTGCTAAAAATTGGGTAAAATGGCATTTGAGCTAAGGCAAATGTGACAAGCTCCATGACTTTTAGTTCAATGAATTAACAATTAAAGCCCCAAAATTAGAAACATCTAATGAAATAATGATAGAAATGGGTGTATATATATAACATATTTAATCATATACTGTATATGTATTATAGCATGCTCAGTTGTGCATGCGCAAAGACTAAAATCAGAAGGAAATATGAAAAAGCAAAGCTGATTTATTTTTTGTACAGTTGGATTTTTGGAAGAGATTTTTCTTATACAGTGTGATAATTTTGAACTCTGATTCCCACTAATATTGTTACAATGGTATTTGTTTAATAAATGATATTTGAAAACTATGAAAAATTATCTCATGTCTTTTCTAAACAAGTGCTTTTTACTATAAATCACAAACTATGCTTGACTATTATAAACCTTCAACAAACAAGTCCTGGTGACAAATGCAGATCCATAACAACATATACAGATTTTCATTTTAATTTGAATAAATCATAGAGATTATATTTGCATTTGCAATATATACATATTTTTGTTAATTTAATATTACTTTAAGCCTTCCTACAGTGATGCAGAAGATTCTTTGCAAAGTTGGTGTGTGTGTGTGTGTGTGTGTGTGTGTGTGTGTGTGTATCTGTGTGTATGTATGTGTATATAAAAGTTTATTATTGAGGATAAACACAGCATAGGAATTCTAAGAACACGTTACAGGCTATACAAGTATATATTCAAGAATATCTTATGTAGCCTTTGCAAATAAGCCTTTGCAAAAGTATCATTTAGCACCAATTTAAAATATTCTCAAGCAAATAAATACATATAGAGTAACATGTTTTTGATAGACACAGAATTAATTTTAGTTAATCTGGGAAGAAAAGAGTTCCAATGTGAACTTGGGGACAGAGAGAAAGGATGGGCGAGAAAGACAATAGGAAAGAAGAGTGGAGAGTGCAAGCTGAGGAACAGGGTTTGGATCTGTATGAAAAGAGATAGGATTTGGAACTGGACTAACATCTGCTGGGAGAGTTCTAAATTCTGACAGAAACCTAGAAGTTGATGTAAGATGACATACTCACTGCCCCTAGCCACTTTTAGGAATAGTTCTCCAAAAATTGGGTTAGTTACCTCTAACATTATATGTAGTAGGCATCAAAGGAATTAATTATTGTACTCCAACACAATATAGTAGAGCACATATAAAATGGATTCCATGTAATGAAACAATTATCCAATTCTACATAATTGGGCTATTTCTAGCTCCTAAATAACTCCCATTAATAGCCCATATTAATACTACTATGATGATATGAATATAATTACTATTTTTAGTAAAAATTAATAGACTATTCAAAAAGTTTCTACTATGAAGCATTTGAGCCACTTAACCTCTTCAGGTGGTTATCAGCAAAAGAAGGGTCCTAGGCTCTGGACAACCTCTAATAGTCTTTCCATGAACGAGTCTATGATTACGTAATTTCTACAGGGAAAGTGACTGAAGCAGCAGGGCCTGCCCAGGCCAAAATCATCAAAACAGCAGAAAGGAGCAAGGTGACAATCTTCAGAGCACAGTGTGAGAAGGATGCTCTCAAAGCCAGTTTCATGTGGAAAACTTAGAAAGTGATAAGACCACCAAAAACCTGGGGTGCCAGAAGTAAAACAAGGAGTAAAAATGATCAAAACTACTGGTTACTTTATGATTACATAAACTAGGCCAGCAATGAAAGAGCAAGAGAATGAGGGGAAGAGACCAATGCAGGCTATTATATGATCATTTCTTCTGGTAAAATTGAACTTTGGAACAGAGATTAAAAAAAAAAGTTTAGGAGAATCTAATGACTTCTACATAAAACTGAGAAAGGGCACACCTGAGAGAGAAGTGTGTAGAGGTTGAATAAATTGATAACATGGTATTTACAGAAGAACAGACACTTCTCAAAAGAAGACATTTATGCAGCCAAAAATGTGAAAAAAACTCATTATCATTGGTTATCAGAGAAATGCAAATCAAAACCACAATGAAATACCATCACATGCCAGTTAGCATGGCGATTATTAGTCAG